>PVHP010004562.1:0-70611 GCA_004024765.1 Zapus hudsonius | reverse complement strand
ATCCTGTTGCTAATGCTAACAGTAGGCAACAGTATACCACCATAAAGGAGGTGGAAACTGGTCTCTAGGATTAGAGACGGCCCATAGGAAAAGGGGGGATGTTAGAGAAAAATTAAAAATTAGAATAAAAGTAGAAAATCTCAGGACAAGAGGGAGCTAATTATTAATAAAAGGAAGTAGGAAAAGTGAAATATCTACCCCAGAATGGTATGTTGGTACGCCTCCCCCACCTCACCCTGCTCCTATAATCCTGCCTTTGTTTCCCTGTAATCTTGCATCTGTGGTTAAGACTGAGAAAGGCCTGGCCCCATGGGTTCTATAGATATGGAAAGAATGTGCAAATGCCCAGGTTACTGGAAAAGCCTGTAAAGATTCCCTGAATTGTGATGCATGTTTGGATTCCTTTAAAGGATCTGCTGAACTTAGCTCTGGGCTTTTTGTTGCCTCGGTCCGGCTATGGATATGCACTTGAGCCCTGGGCATGCCTGGTTATTTTTAATAAAACCCTTTGTGTGTTGCATAGGAGAGTTGGTCACAGTCTTCTTTTGAGTCGGGGGTCCGGGGTCCTAACAATGCACTGTGCAGATTGGAAATCAGGAGCTGAATGTAATGATTTCAACATGGTTTGTCTCCTCCAAAATCTCATGTCTGAGCTTAATTCCCATTGTAAAGTATTAAGGGAGGGAAATAATCTGACTTCGGTGTCTTGAGGCAGGACCCTTGGGAGGTGATTAGAGCTGAGTAGAATCATCGGGTTGTGTTTCCACAAGTGAGTATTGGTGACTTTATTAGGAGAGTCTACACCACCCACGCACACTCCACTTCTCAGCACATGACCACCTCTGTTACTTTGTGACACCAAAAAGCCTATTGTGCTATGTGACCTTTTAGTCTTGGGTCATATCTGTGATACAAAATAAATCTCTTCTCTTTATGAGTTAACCAGTCCATAGTATTGTGTCATTAGTTAGAGAAATATGACTACTGATAGTTCCGGGCATTTTCCTTCTGTACTGAAGCAGGGATTTGCAAGCTGCCTGTTAGTTGAATGCATGAGATAATATCAGAGCCTATTCTGGTGGGCTGGAGAACTCTTCTAATGGTGAACTGGTTCAACCTGGATAAAGCTTCCAGAAGAAAATTAAGACTCAAGCTGATCCTTCTTCCTTCTCCCTCTCCTTCATAGATATTGCCATTGAAATTTCTTTTTCTTATTCATTTCTTCATTTGTATTTTTCCCCATCACAGGCATTTCTCCCAATAAACCATCATTGATTTTCTTCTCTTCTTTGAGGACTGGCATGAACACACCATAGTAAGGGGTACATCTGGAAGATGCTCTAAAGGTTTTGCTGCGTTTGTGTTATGGGTATGTGTGTATGGGTGTTTGCATATGTATAGACACATGTGTGTGTAGGTATCAAGTGTGCATGTGTATGCACAAAGGCCAGGGGTCAATGTGGGGTATTTTCCTCTCTGTCACCATCCACCTTATTTTGAGACAATCGCTCACTGATTCACCTCACTGATTCTTCTAGACAAGTACCCAGCCAGTCCTGGGGATCTTTCTGTCTCCTCCTCCCTGGCACTGGCATTACAGAGGAGTGTCACTGCCTGGCACCTTGCATGATTGCTGGCTATCTGGACTCAAGTCCTCATTCCTGTGTGTTGAGCAATTTACCATGGGAGCCATCTTCCCAGTTCCACAGTCTGAAATTTAAGCCCAGAGAATTATGTGCCTTGGTTTCCTTCTTCAAAATTGTTCACGTCTCAGGGAACTGAGTGGAAGAGGGGGTGGAAAGATTGTGAGAGCCGTGGTGGGGGAGACTATCCAGAGGCATGGCACCCCTCAGTAACAACACACTTGGGCCAGGAGAACCGGGCTGACTACTAGGCTATCCATGGTCTCCTGCCACAGGACTGATCCAGATGACCCACGGAGGAGGATATCCAGTTGATTGGGGATGAGGAGGGGGGCATTGGGGAATTGGGGATAACAACTCATTGTTGGCCCACTAAATATTGTAACTCATTATGGACAATAAAAAAATTTAAAAAAATAAAGAAAGAAGGGATTTCATAAGTGAGGCAGCGGAAAGAAATTGGGTGGTTATGATGGTATTGCAGGCAAAGGAAGTTGGTGCCTTAGCCTATAGGAGGAGCAGTTTGAAGGAGAAATTAGGAGTTTTACATTTCCTGTCAGGGAACTCTGTAGAAAAAGGGGTGGAAGGAATGTAAGAGTCATGGCGGGGGGAATATCCAGAGGCATTCTCCCTCCCAATAACTGTCTTCTGCTTGCACAAATCATAGCCCTCCATCCTATGGAACATTCCAGCAATCCCCACTGAGGAGGGCCTTCATTGGAAAGGCAGCAGGGAGGAGGGAAACAGTGGTACCAACACATGATGTGTCAAGAGCTTGTGGTGAGGAACTGACATGAAAAGTGACAGGATGAATTTAGAATGATTCTAGATTCTTCTTTTTCATCTTCTCTGCCTTTCTCCCTGTAGCTTCTGGAATCATAAAAGTGTCTGTTGACACTGAAAATACTGCATAATAGAGAAGTATTTTCTTGTAGAAATGTGGAGAATCAATATTTTAGTTTTGGATATATATTCAAATATCTACTGGCCATCTAAGTGATAGCATCAAATAAGTGCTTGGTTGTACAAGTATAAGCAATTAAGTATAGAAGTCAGAGCTGAAGACATGTTGTGAAAAACAGTCATGAACCTGAGTAGGATGACATAAAAGGAGAGGGTATGTCATGGTTTGATCCAGGTGGCCCTCACAAATGAATGTGCTCTGATTGATCGATCCCCAGCTGATGGCAGTTTGGGTATTAAAACCTCGCTGGAGGTGTGTTGTTGGGGGCGGACTTATGGTTATTATAGCCAGCTTCCCCTTGCCAGTGTTTGGCACACCTTCCTGCCACTGTTTGCATTGCTGTGGCGGAGGTGATGTCTACCCCTCTGCTCATGCCATGGGTTTTCCTGCCATCATGGAGCTTTACCTCAAGTCTGGAAGCCAAAATCAACCTATTCCTCCCCAAACAGCTTTGGTTGGGTTCTTTTCTGAACAGCAATGAGAGAAAGGTATCTATTTAGGACCTCATGAGAACCACAGGAAGAATTCAAATGCAGAGGTAAAGAAACCAAAACCAAGAAAGAAAACCATGAAGAGAAGCCAAAAAAATGTCTTAAGAAATAAGAAAATAGAATTCTTCACCTCTAACATTGTTGCCACTTGTGTCAAATATAGCTAAAAAATAAAAAAAATTAAGTGGGCATTATGTTTGGTAATGCTGAGGTTACTACTGGTTTTGATGGTAGGAGCCAGACAAGGATGCCAAGACAATGCAATGGGGGAAAGAACAGTGTTTTAAACACATGAAGCTGGGACAACTCCACCAAAGAATGAAGCTGGTCTTTCAGAGAGCATATAGACTCAGATGTCATATAGAAAAACTGACTCCAAATGGATCACAACACTTGAGGGCTGAGAACATGAAGCTCTTAGGAGGAAACAAGCAAACCTTTATGACATTAATCACTACAGTTTCTTAAGCATGATACCATAAGCACAGGTAACATGAAAAAGATAGGCACACAATAAATCAACGAAATCATAAATATGTGGGCTACAAATAGTACTATTAAAAATGAAAGTACAATAATAAGATAACAGAAAATATATTACTAAGAGTTATATATCTGATAAAAAATATCCAGAAAGCATGTAAACATTAGAAGACTGACCAATAAAAGACAAATGAACTAATATTAAAAATGGGCAATTGTTAAACCGTTTCTTAAAAGAGATGTAGATATAACAAGTAAGCTGAGACAATATGAAAGGACTCTCAGCATCAGTTAAAATTCATGGCCCCATAGTGAGTGAACACCAATAACTCCATTCATGATGGTCCTCTGTGGAATGGAGTTAGGGGAGAGGAGACATAAGGATATCAACCATTGTGAATATGATCAATACACAGTATGTTCATACTATGAAGTTCACAATAACAAAAATAATTATTAGAAAAAGAAATGTAAATCAAAAATCACTGTGTGATCCACTTCATCTCCACTAATGGCTAGCATTAAAAAATAAGTAATAACAGGGTTTACAGGATATGGAGATATTGAAGCCATTTATACATTGCAATTGGGTATGCAAAATAGTGCAGCTGCTTGAGCAAAGCGTGTTGTCAGTTTCTCAAAACATTAGATATATAATTAGCATATATCCATGAGACATGAAAAGTATCTTCATATGGAGAATCATACACAAATATTTACAGGAGCATTATACCTAGAAGGACCAAAGTGAAAACAGCCCAAATGTTCATCAGTAGATGTGGAAAATATAGGTTCTCTATGCAATAGAATATAAGCAATAAAAAGACACGAAGTGCTGATGCTTGCTACAGCATAAATGATATAATGTTTTCTTTAAAATATTTATATATTTGCAAGCAGAGAGAGAGAGAAAAAAAAGAGAGAAAGAGGAGGGAGAGAGAGAATATGAATGAATGGGTGTGCCAATGTCTCTTGTAGCAGCAAACAGACTCTAGATCCATACACCATTTCCAGATGCATACACTACTTCATGCAACTGGTTTTATGTGGGTACTGGGGAATCGAACCCTGGGTTGGCCAGCTGCATGCTAACATCCGTAACTGCTGAGCCATCTTCCCAGACCTCATTTACTATCTTAATATGCTAGAAATGTGATCTTCTTTCTATTACAATAGGAGTGATAATCCTTACTTCTACACAGCTTCTGGGCAAGATAACTGAGGGAGAAAACATGTTTAAATACTTCATAAAAAACCAAGTATTCCTATCTATGTCAAGAAAAAGAACCTGCTGAATATTGTAAAAAGTAACCGGAAAATACAAATAAATGATTAACAGAATTCACGTACCTTTTCCTCAGAAAGAGCTTTGATGTACTTTTTCCCCACTTTTTTCTTCATTGTCCATGAAATAGTCCTCATTTTTTTCCCTAGATTTCCTCCATTATTTGAAGCTTTATTTTGTTCTTCATTTTGGTTCATTGGCTCCCTTTCATGGACCTAAAGAGTAAGTAACAAAGAAATAAAGATCATTTATTTGAGTCAAGGGTTTCTTAATGTTCAGCAGTGCAAAATTCACCTGCTAAGTATGCAAGGACTCTACTATTCAGTTCCACACCCAGTCCTAACAGCACTGTTAGAGAATCAGTTTTTTAGTTTTGGATATATATTCAAATATCTACTGGCCATCTAAGTGATAGCACCAAATAAGTGCTTTGTTGTGCAAGTATAAACAATTAAGTATAGAAGTCAGAGCTGAAGGTATGTTGTGAAAACCTTGCTAGAAAGAAGAGAGTCCACAGGGAACTGAGCGGAAGAGGGGGCAGAAAGATTGTGAGAGCCGTGGTGGGGGAGACTATCCAGAGGCATGGCACCCCTCAGTAACAACACACTTGGGCCAGGAGAACCAGGCTGAGTACTAGGCTATCCGTGGTCCCCCGCCACAAGGATTGATCCAGACAACCCACAGAAGAGGATATCCAGCTGTTTGGGGATGGGGAGGGGGAGCATTGGGGAAATGGGGATAACGACTCATTGTTTGCCCACTAAATAATGTAACTCATTATGGTCAATAAATATATATATTAAAATTTAAAAAAAAGAAAGAAGAGAGTCCAGATTGGAGGCCCTCCCACTCCTGTGCAGCATGTACTCTGGACAAAATATGTGCTGTTAAACTTGATGAGTTCATTTCCTGTGTTACAAACTCAGAACATACAGTTTACGTTTGTGAAGGTGGTTGTGAGGTTCATGTGTAAAACTCATGGAGGAATTGAGCAACTATAGTTCAATAGCTTTATTGAAGAATCATTTTAGTCCTTGCCTTGGAGGTGGGCAACGTCAAAGTCAACACCCGGCATATGAGTGAACACATCTAAATAGGAGGGAAATACTGAGGGTCTGTTAAAATAGCTTCTGACCTCATAGAGAAATTTAGATGGCTGTGATTACATTTTTAAGAAGTGAATTTTGAAATTAATTCAATCAGTTGAGAGTCTGCAATGTTTCCACTTGTTGGGTGAGTGCGCATATGCACTTTCCAAATTTTCAAGTCATAATAAATATTATCTAGTTCTATGAACTACTACAAAAATCTTCATGTAATTCACATGCTGTACTGATGAAGTCTTTGATTTGTGTTTCTTGGCCTGGTGGTCACCAGACATTTTCTTGAAGCAAAGAGTTCTCATGAAACCCAGATTAAAACAGTGTTTATAGTCCACAAAGTTCTATAACATAACTTAAAACAATGTGAAATAGTGTAATTAGTGACAGGAAATGTCTTTGTAATGGATTTGACTTTTTTTTTAAATACCAGGATGAAAAAACCAGCTTTAATATCAATTATAAAGCAAAGCCATGATCAACATACCTCATTTATCCTGGTCAAATGCATTTTTTTTGTTTTTACTTTAAAAAACTAACATAAATAAAATAAATAATTTACCAAAATGTGCACTCACAGAGTGAACTTTTATTTACAATACACAATTTATAATCTATTGTATTTGATTAGTTCAAGTGAAGAACATTATAATTTTTGCTTTAATAACAGTGGGACACAAAGCAACTTCTCAGGTAGTCCTATGTGGAATGTGCCCCAGCATTAACTCTCTATTAAAGGCAGTGTTGTATGCCAATTGACAATTGGACTTGACTTTTTTAATATGAGTGTTTACCTATGTAGTTAACATTGTTATTAGTGTTATATTTGTAAAGTGTTATTTGTTGTACTATATCAAATCTATGTGAAATGAAATATCCTTACTACCTTCCTTCTAGCTACTTCTCAGATCTCCAAATGTGGGCCACAGACCGACATCATCAACATATTTGATGATAGATAATTTGTGTTTGAAGAAGCTCTTCAAATTATTCTGATACTCAGGTGTACACTAAAGCCTGGAAGCATCTGGAAAATGTATTGTCACATTCTCACCAAGGTTTGGACCTGCTTTTGCTCTGGCTTCCTCTAGATAGCCACAGATTATTTTTTTCCCTTAAATTAGCCAGGGTTTCACTTACATGTGAAGAAACAGGAGAGAAATTGTCTGATTGGCCACTCTTCCTGCTTGTGCACACATCCTGTGTGTTTCCCCTGATTCATTCTTCCTCTAGGCACCTGATATGACTTCCCAGTGTTGGTTTGTTCCTCAAGGCTAACAGCTTTGTCTGCTTATTCCGAGTGTCTAGAATACTTCCAGACACAGAACTGGTGCTCAGTATGCTTTGAATAATTGAAGTTCCTAAGGTAGCTTTGCAGCAGTCCCCCCACCTCTGCCAGAGGACATGGTTAGCACCTCAGACTTGCAAGCAATGAACTGTGAAAGTCATGGGGCATGGCACTGCCCACCGTTCTTGATAGGTGGACAGTCAGTCATTCCCCGAGCATAAAAAATGATGGGAAACTTCTCTTTAGTGAACGTGAGCATTTTAATATGAAAGTTTAACCATATTATTAACATCATTATTAATCAATATTATGTTTTGCTTCATATCTTACCCAAAATTGCCTATGATAAATATGAGCGGACAGCCAATTTAAGCCCTCATTGCACTTTATTAATTTCTACATTCAAGGTTATGAAGGCAAAGATTCTTTGCTTAACTCGAAAGCTCCGAGTAAAATATAATTTGGAAGTACTTTAAAAATTGTAGAGTTAACCTGTTTATTTTATCTTCTCCATGCTTAAACTTTGTCCTTCACTATAAAATTGCTTTCCTGAAATAAATAGGGAAGTATGTTTTTCCATTCCCAATTGATGTAAATTTAACATTATTGAGATTGGATTCATTAAAGCCAATATATTTCAGTTTTTCTATCATTGATAGAAGTCTCAAAAAAAATCCCATTTCCATGTATTTTAAATGTTGAATTATTTTCTGTGTAGTTCTCCCTAGTCTGAACCACATTTTTATTTAGCTATTTATTTATGATTTCATTGTTTTCTGTTTTAAGTGGTATCTCCTCCATATCCTCCAGGATGCATGAAGCAAGAATTCTGTGCTTAATGGAGAGTCTGATATTGAGTAGGTATCTGTGGAAAGGATGGGGAATGGTTGATAGATTTATGAAAAATATGTGAAAACTGTTTCATCCATTCACTGACTATTTCACAGGTTACTACACATCAATGAAAGTGAATGAATTTGAGCTACTTTAATAAGTTAATCATGCACTAACTAAAAGTGGAATGTAGCTATGTGTCATTATGGTGAATTAAAGTTTATACAAGATACTATCTATATTTACAACATATAAGTCATTCTCTTCTGTATGTCTATATATGCATATATATGTATATATAATGTAGCTGTATACAAAATTGTATTACTTATGATGATGTTAATGTGGACAGAGCATATAGCTTTATACAGTTTTATAAAACATAAGTATTTAGATTAGAGTGAAAGAAATATGCATTGTATCAATTAATGAGAGAATATATTATACATACATGCATATATATGTACAAATTATTGAATCTGTTTACAAAGTTCAAACAAATATCATTTCATTTTCACTTATTTTGTCTAGAATATACCTTGTTGAAATAAAAATATTTTAAGATATTGTATAGAGAAGCATGTATACATAAGATCTATAGGCAGTTGACTTAAGTACCACTAGTATGGGTATGAGATTAATAAAGACAGGTAATTTTAGTTTTCTAAGTGTACATCCCTCTTTTCTACTATTTTCTTTATCACCCATCACAGGTGGACCCTGGCTGATAACATAGAATGGCAGAAAAAGATACAATTACATAACAACAGACTTTAGTCAGAGAAGGGCTGTTTATGACATTTATTAACTCTGTATAGAAAAGTAACTTTACTCAATGTAGACATGTTTCTTCAATGGTAAAATAAAAACACTAATAGCGCCTATATTCTAGATAAATAAAGTGTAACATTGTGCATACTTTATGATAAGTGATCAATAAAATATAGGTATCATATAATTATTTTGTGATGGGCATTTAAATGATATAGGAAGCTCTACTTGGACCACATACAAGTGTGGATGGTTCAAAAATCTGACTTTAATTGTCACCAATGAGACATTTCAGTGCATATACTAGAAATGTATGATGCTATGAATTAGCCACATGCTCTTAGCAGATTTACAATCAAGCCACAAAAATCATATAATGCCATTAAAGCTCACCCATATACATTGTTTTATAATGGAAATGGTCAGAAAATTTCAATATTACTATCTGCCTTAATTCATGTTCTGCTCAAACATCTGTTAAGCTTTTTAGATAGTTTTTCTCTTAATGCCAAGGATGACACAAGGCCTTGAATATTTGTTCATTTATTAAAAAAATCTCTAAATGTATATTATTTTAAAATGTATTTAATTCCCCCACTATACTTGGCAGTGCTTCATAATTTTTACAATATTCTGTCATAGCATTCATAAAGATATAATAACATACTAACCTCTGTTGAATCATCTGATTTTGATACAGGATTATTCCGAAAGCGGTCAAAATTCCCAAAACTACTGCTGCGCTATAAAATTGAAAAGAAAAAGAAAAGGGTTTGTGACTTTCACTTCTAAAAGTAATACAATTATAAATATATTCTAATTATTCAGCTCTGTCTCTTACATATACATGCTATGACAAACTTCTCTGGAATATCAAAAGACATTGAAGGTGTTAATATCATTTATAGTCTTATATTAACAATTGATAAAATGGCTTCTCATACAGTGGTCAACACCTTGGAGAAATCATTGGTTAATCTTTTCTTTCCTCTTACCTTCTATTATTCTTTTGGATCTTGAGAATAGCAGCTGAGTCACCTGCGAAATCTAAGTTGAGTGTTCTTTAAATGAGTTAAACACTAATTCATTTGCAGTAGGTGATTCGGACAGTATTAACCAACAAACCAAACCAAATAGCCAGTAAGCAAGCAACCATAACAAACCACTCCACACCAAACATCCGAGCGGACCCTTTGCTGTGCCTCCTCACAAGATCAGATTTGCTTCAAAAAAAATTGAACACAGGTATATTTTCCACCACTAACTTTGGATTATTTGAAATTATCTGCTGAATATTAGAAAGAAAATGTACATACACAGGCCTATTAATAAATTGCAAGCATTTAGACAGGCACAGTGGAAGTTTGTGAGTAAAATAATTTCTACATTTAACATGGAATTCCAAAGAGTAACCTCACCTCATTTTCCCACCCCTCCCAGGTCAGTTTCACTCACTGTTTTTAAGAAAAGTTTCCATGTGGTCAGGAGACTGTTTTCCTGTGATCGTTTTTATGTATAAGGTCAAAATATTACTCCTATGCTACTCATTCTGGGCAGGTAATTATAAATCATCTTCACATGCTTCAAAAAGTAAGTGGTTTTGAACACACTTTTAAAAGTCTTTAGAGTCATGAATCAAAGAAGTGATTTTCTCACAGTTCAATTTTATGCCTTGTTTACAATGGTGGATATTTGATCTTATGTATTTTGTGTGTGCGTGTCTACGTGTGTGTGTGTGTGTGTGTGTGTGTGTGTGTGTGTGTGTGTAAAACAAAAGAAAAAAAACTTAGCTTAAGGATTTTTTTCTTTTTATGTAATTCATATTTTTAAATGATTGGATATTTCTGAAGCAGTAACCTTGTCATTTGGAAATAAAATCTAATGGACATCAGTAATCTGCAGATCTGTCCTATCAGAACCTACAGCTCATTTCAAGTCAAGTCCGAGTTAGAGAACCCAGGGCCGAGAATCACTCTAGTGCTCATGTCTCCCAACAGCTCTCCTTTAAGCACGTATTTCCTTTTGAAATGAGCTGAAATGCAAAGATCCTGACATGAGACAAGGGCTTAGCCCAATAACCCTTATGGTAGAGAATACTGCTTCAAGGATGATGGCTGTGTTAGACACAATTAGCTCCTTTCCCTGACTTGTCACCTCCTAATAAACAAGCCCTGCAGCCCTTTCTGCTTTCAGGCAGAAGAAAGGAAGAGAAGGGCTGAAATTAATTCTTAACACTTAAATACCACGTCACCTTGTGCGGAGCTTACCAGCCTAGAGAGACTTCCCAGATGTGAGTTAATTCACTTGCCCAATAGGCAGTTCAATCAGGTCATCGTTGTTCAGAGATCTGTGGGAACTGAGGACATGGTTGTCCTGCTTAGAAACAATCAGAAGCCTGGAACAGCTATTACTCTTCTGTATCTTAAAACCTCCTTGTGCCCTATGGGAGCCCAGGCCGATGGCAAGTTAGTCCCCTTCATTTAGCTCACTCCTGCCTATTAAATATTAATGAGAGTTACAGGATCATTTCCGCTGCGGGATAATGGGCTCCATTGTGAAGGAGGGCACAGGATGGACTCGCTTCAGCACTTCTCTACACTATCTTCTTCCATTAAGTAATCAATAGCCACCACCTTTTAAAATTAATTCCCTGCCTTTATATCAATAAAGAAAATCAGATATAGGAATAGTGGTTGAAGAAAGATATGAGTCTATTACTTTGGGTTTTGCCAGGCATCTTGTCCCTAATCACTGAACTTTAGGCCCAGGGATGCCTTAAAGTCATTCTAAACCATTCTTAAAAAGCAAATCTCTCTGGGCATGGTGGCACATGCCTTTAATCCCAGCACTAGAGAGGTAGAGATAGGAGGAGTGCCATAAATTCCAGGCCATCCTGAGACTACATAGTGAAATCTAGGTTAACCTGAGCTACAGTGAGACCCTGCCTCAAAAAACAAACAGACAAAGGCAAATCTCAGTATTTAAGGGGTATTTTAAATTTTCATTATTCTCTAGTCTGAAGGGGACTTTTAAATATATTTCTCATTTCATTTATTTACCTATTTTCAAACAGAGAGAGATAGCAGACACACAGAGAGAATGGGCACACCAGGGCCTCCAGCCACTGCAAACAAACTCCAGATGCATGCATCACTGTGCATTTAGCTTTACATGGGTACTGAAGAATCAAACTCAGGTAGTTAGGCTTTGCAGGCAAGATCCTTAACACCGGGACACATCGCTAGCCCTAAAAGGGACTTTTTGAAATGACTTCACAATATATTTATGAGTTATAATTTGTGATAGAAAGGAGTTAATGTCTGCTATGAGTATGGACAAGGAGCATATTTATAATTTATGCCGTCAAAGTTTTCTGAGAAAAAAAACAGAATCATGTAGAAACTAAGCCTGATCCTTCCACAATAGTCCTTAGTAAATGAGAATGTGTTCAAATATTGATAATTTCACATTGTATAGTCATAGCAGATTAGATTATGTAAATACTATCTGGTTAAAAGTTCCCATTAATCTAGAGCTATTCCATGAGCAAACAGCCGGTCAACAGAAGAAGCCAATTGACTAAAATGAAATTCATATTTTTGATAATTCTCTAGTAATTCTGCCATTTACCCACATTTAGTCTTCCCATTTTATGTAAGTATACACAGGGGCTGGGGTATGACTCAATAATAGAGTACACATTTAGCATGTTCAAGGCCCTAGGTTCAATCCTCAACATCATCCCCACCAAAAAAAAGTACAAAGTCCTTCTTTATGCGATTTTAAATTTGTTTGTAGAATGGTATGATAGCTATGGAGAGAAATTTGGCAATTTCCTGTAAGCGTTCATCTGCATTTGTACTTTGCCACTGCAATTAAATTTCTAAGTGTTCATGCCAGAGGTACAGTAGCATATTATGGAATGAGTTCTATATACATCCAGATTTCATAAAAAACCTGTGAACCCCAATGTTCATCAAGATAGTACTAAATGAAAAACATGTGGTAAACCCACGCGTGCAAATGTATGTATGCAGTGGGAAAATGTGAAGATAGGACTATTCATACTGCAATAGAATAAACTCTCAGATATAGTATAAGTGGGAAAAGTGAAGCAAAATAAAGTATACAAAGTAGAATACCATTCCTCACAGTGAGGAAATACAAGATTTTTTTGTCATACAGGCGACTACATGGTTTCTTTCATAAAGGTATGTGGCAAAATAAACAAGTGGATAGGAAACAAAATATGTTTCTCTGAATATAGCTTCTTCTATATATTTGATTTTAAGACATGTAAAGGGGTCATATAATTATAAATCAAGTTCATTCAAAATGGTTCATGAGTTTGCCAAAATAAAAATAAAACAAATGAACTTAATTACATATTAAACTGGTTGCTTAAGGGAGGAAAATAACTTAAAACACAGCAGTCTGGCACAGTCGTCAGTACACAGAAATATCCCAAAGGCAAAAAAAGTAATGACAAACTGTCTCAACCTTTTCCAGCAATTGCATTGTTGTGATTGTACTATCAGTAAAATTTGAGATAAATATTCTCAGCATATAAAAAAGCAGTACAAATATAAAATAAAATAAATGAAGTCTTATCATCTTAAATCTTGATTGAAAACACCAAAAGCATCCATGATACATTTTCTCTTAAAAATATTCACTTCCCTGAGCTGGAGAGCTAGCTCAGCAAATTGCTCGCCACTCAAGATGGACCCAGAGTTCCATCTCCAGACCCCACATGTAGAGCCTGAAAGTTATGTGCACTCACACATGCACACAAAATAAAATTAAATTGAAACTTTATTCACTTCCTGGGTAGTCTTAATCATACTGAAAAGAAAAGGATTTGAGATTATCTTGAGAAACGTAACAGTTATATTTTGAAAACTAATAAATAAAAGTAAATAAACTGTTAAGCTGTGTTTTTGTATGAAACATATTTCAGAGTAACTAAACAATTGACCATGGAAATGACTCTGTGTATATGTGTACTCTAGTTAATTAATAATGATGAAATGATCAAATTAGCACTTCACTAATATTGGATCTAAGCAATGATTTTCAGTGGCCATTGACAGAAAGATGACTAAAACATCAGAATATGTGCTTCATGATTGGAGCACTTAGTACCTAACTCATGAGATAGAGGGGAAGGGAACAGAGGTTGGGAGAGGAGGAAGTGCAAGGGAGAGAAGGGAAGGGCAGGGATGAGATTATACCACACTTCCTGACTCCCAGCAATACAGACACAGTGTAGCCTGTAAAATGATGCCAAGAGCATGTAGTGAATTAGAAAATATCCTGATAGGCAGAAACTATAGGACTAATAACTTCCTCTCTTGAATTAATCAATAGGAAGAAATAAGGGAGGATAAGAAAAGTATAAATTAAGAGCCTTTGAGTTATGAAAATCAAATGCAATCTGTGAATAGTACTTAGTTATAGGTCAAGTAATCCACTGTACCCCCAAATCCAAGATATTATTGAGGGAATTTTGAAAATTTGATGATATTTACATGTCTATATTTATTCATATACACATTATCAGAAAGATTATTATACTCTACTTGTACACATGCTTGAAAATTTACATGACGAATGTTAGATTATATACTCATATATTATGCATAAAATATGTAATATGATAAAAGATAATTCATAAGGAATTAATGGTCTACTAAATTTATTAAGGAAACTGTAAAACTTTCATACTGTTGCATATGGGTTGTAATTTTTAGGACTCTAGGACACTGAAGGAATATATAAATGATTTATAAAATCTAAATTTATTTTAGTAATAGCTAATTTTCTTATAAAAATATGTTTTGGATTTTTCTGTTTTGTAGTTTATCTGTGATCACCCTATACAGAGACTATTTTCTCAGTCTGCTTCTCTTCCACAGAGGCAGAGCTGATGAAATGTTAAGTGCAGTGTTTGAACACCAGTTGTATACGTGTGCTCCTACACAATGCAGTAATAGAAAGGAACAATAGGGGATTTATTGCCCGTTAATCATATACCTCTTCTCTAGCTTTGCATTGCAACTTTCATGATTACAGGATGTCATTTCATGGTACAAAGCTGAAAGCATTCTCAGTCCATCTATTGCTTTTCAATGAAGGAACTGTTGTAGGGATTGCAACCTGCAGAAAAAGAAATTCTTTAAAGATTCTACACTGATGTGCTTTTATCTACTATGGCATTCCATTATAAAATTTTGATCCTCCTTTTTATCTTTCAAAGCAATTTCCTTTCTGAGCAGGATGAACAATGGAACTAAGTAGGTTTCCTAAAACACTGACCAGCCAGTATTTATAAACAGAAAGAAACTCAGAAGACTTTAGAAATATGAACAAAACTTTGGCTGAAACCTAGGAAAATTTGACCTTAATTTTTTTTTTCTTATAGAGCTATCGACTTTGGGGATTGTCAGATAAAAATCCCATCTGCAACATGATTTAAAATTTGGTTGAGGCACTGGTAGAAGTTTCACAGTCTATTTCAAAAAAATATTTGCATATGTGAGTGCGACTTCTGCAGTATTTTGAAATATACTTGCAAATTAAAAATTATACACACTCTGCCAAAAAGTTCTCACATCTAAATACTGCTCACAAAACTTCAGTCAGCAATATACTCTCAATTACTGGAGTTCTGTTGCAGTTCATCCATGAATATTCTGTTATAAAAATGCTAAATCTCACTAAGCATGTCACTCTTTATCCAAAAGCATTTGAGGATTTAATTGTTCTAACTAACTCAGGTGCAAAGATTTTGAAAAGTGTGAATCAAAGTTAGCTCACTTAAAATAATCTGTTAGGATTGCCTCAGTGTTAAACAGTTATACTCTCTTGTGGTGACAATGCATGATAGTTGATGGGGTGTCAGAGAACTTAAAAAAAAACCAGAATTGTAAAATCTTGCCTTCAACACTGAGATTTTAACCTTGGATAGAGGCTATCTCAGAAAACAATCAGCATTACCGCTATTTTCAGTGTGCATCTGAGTTGTGAGAGCAGAAGCCATTCTGCCCAGTCTCCAGGTCAGAAGCTTTCCATTGACTACAGAGTAGCTATGAGAATTCTAACTCTAGCCATTTTTTTTTTTACAATTTTGGTTAAATTTTCCATATTAAAACTTTTAGAAGTCAATGGACTCTAAAATGTTTTCTGAACGTGTACTTCAGAGATTACTCAAAAAGTATGTGTGTGTGTGTGTGTGTGTGTGTGTGTGTGTGTGTGTGTGTGTGTGTGTTGGGGGTGGGGAAGGAGGCTAGAACAACACTGAAGAAAATCAATGCAAAACGATCCCTAACCCATAAAAGCATGTTTTCATAATAGCATATTTAATGTGTCAAAACAAGATTTATGAATTAAAAGATTCAGATATGTAAAACTCTCAGTTTTATTCTTGTATGACTTACCACCATGGCTCTTATGTATGCTGCACCCAAAGATAGATTGGAAGTCATGTTACACTTTCAGGAGGTCAATAGAAATTATTCTATTATACTTTAGTTGAAAGAAAGTCTTTAACAGTTTGATCTGTCTTAAATATCTTTCTCAAAAAAAAAAAAAAACCGCACAGTGTGGCAATAGTTGTCATTTAGTATATGCCCACGGAGGAGCATATCCAGCTGGTTGGGGACAGGGAAGAGGGAAATTGGGGAACTGGGGAAACCAACACATTATTTGTTCATTCTATGTATCTAATTTTAGATAATAAAAAAATTTATAGAATGTAGAGAAATTAAAAGCTTTACAAAGAGCCACCATGAATGGACTACTGTGAACTGCTCACACATAGTCAGTATACAGAATGGTACATCAGCTAACCAAATACAACATTCATTTGTTTAAGCTTTGAATTATTTATTTGAAGGGACTTTACAGCTGTTTACTGAGACACTGTACAAATCACCAAATCCAAAGTGGTGATTGCTTCTTAAAATAACGAGAACGGTAATAGAACACAAACTATATAAGAGAATCAGAAGATGACAAAAATGTGACTAGTATCTAAGATTATTCCCTTCTAAATTTTGGATGGAGACAAATACTGTTTCTAATGACCATAGTCATATTGGTGATCAGAAAAGTGTTTTTTGTTTCTTACATTATTTTACTAAGATTTTTATTGTCGCAATAAAATATATCTCCAACACAAAACTGGCAAGAAGTATTATATTCTGTACCAGTATGGGTGGTTTGTTACAAAGCATTGGGAAGTATTGTGTTGGGAAGGGCTCAGAAGCCATGCTTAGGTTCAAAGAGCCATAACCACCTGTGTCCACAGTGGATACAGCATGCAGCAGGTGCTTGGAGGAAGGAGGCCAGCAGGAAGGAACCATGGTAACATGCTTTAAGTATTTGCCATCCCTACCTTAAGATATGTCATTTTCCTGAGGAACTGTCACATTGCTAATTTTATTCCCTAGGCCCTTGGATATAGGACAAGCAGCACTAAACTTCCAATTATTAACATATATACCTTTTTTCCTTTAAGAATTAGAAAACCACCTTTTACGGGTATAATTGATTTTCTTCTAACTGAAACCAAGGGTTAGGCATCATTTTGACTGGTCATGCTATGGCTAACCATTTTAATCACTTAAAATTCAAAAACAAATAAATATATAATATTTTATGTATGATATGGCCGGTAAACTCAAAGTAATATTGAAGATCCCAGTATAAGAAGGCAAGTACTATCTAGAAGAATAATTTTGAATATTGACTGCAGTAGCCTTTACTTAAGACATTAGCCAGAATCTTAAATAGCAAATTTATTATGGTTTTCTTAACGTGACTAATTCTTCAATTTGCACCACCTACAAATCAAATTTTATCCTATGTGTTATATAGAGCACCATTTATCAAAATGAGAATAAGGTTGAAATTATATCTATTATATTTTAGCTTCAAAAGGATCACAAAAGACAAGAGTACCTTGTCTTATTTAAATTGAACAATATATTTTAGGATCTTACATATAAGATTTTTTTTTTCTGTTCCATAATTTAAGGGAGGAAAAATCCTACAAATTTCTGATAAACTAATACAATGAGAGAATAGATATCACTTTTGAGCCCAAGATACTTCTTAACTATTTAATAGTTGCATATGTTGACTTAAATGTTAGGCCAACAGGGTTTCCAGTGACATGTTAATACCACTAAACCCACTCATTCTGCTTGTAAATATAAAAGAATTATCACAAAGAGGCAACATTCTTTCACACTACTTATCATAAAATGGTAATTAATAAAGGTGTGATAGCTAAGTTGTGCAAACAGAGGCCATTTAATAACTTCCCATCAGAATCTGTAACAAAAACTCCCTGTAACTTTCACAGGTCTTAACTGCCCTCTGCATTCAGTGGCCTCAGCACACAGTCACCTTTCTAAAGGTCTCCCTGGGGGATATTTTAGTCATGCACTGATCTCCTTGAACACAAGTAATGACAAACAATAAGCTAATTCTCAAAAAGTTTTTTTTTTAAGTCATCCTTACTACTTTTAAATGAGAGGATTTGATGCATGATTTTGGTCCCCCTGATTAATGGTCACCGCCAGCTCAGCTTCTGGGATTGTAATGTTTCCGTGAGCTTCCCTCCAACAGAGCTCGACCATTAATCCAGTGGCATATGTCAGCTCAGCCGAGGAAGGTCACTCTTCTGCTTCAAGGGGAACCTTTTTAGAAATAATAAAACTGACAGAAAGTTCTTTTTTGCATGCTTTATGCCGCCTGAGGTTGAGTGGTGCAGTTAATATCATAAAGCTTATAAACATCCCCATCTCAGGCAGAACCTGCTGGTACCAGGCTCGGGATTTTAAGCCTTTTTTTTTTTCTTAAGTAAGAACAGACATGTTTATGTGAGGCAAATATATGGTATGTAATTCCAAACATGGCAAGAATGGGTAAGAAAAAAATAGTATGAAGTTTGCATTAGGATATTTAGAATAAACCACTGGGCTCTTTAACTTGTTCATTATCAGATCTATTTCTTTCCTTTCAGCAATCTGAATTTGGTTACATAAATATTTCAGTTTATTGAGTGGCAAATTCTGGTGGTAGAAATGAACTCAGGTTACAAAAATTCCATGACCAACACTGTTATGTCTGATGACTGTAGTATACTTATCTATAAAGGAAGTATGTTTCTCAAATTATAACACTTGTTTCATTGTTAATGGGTGCTTTAAAATTGTTAGGTAATAAAGATGAGGTAATAATGATCTAATCTTAAGGTAATTTGCAATTTGTAAATATCCTAACTTAAGGAAATAAAACAAAATCTATCATCAAGCCAAAGATGATGGCTATGTAATAAAAACATTGTACAGAAAATGCAATTATATTATATTACATTGAAGCACATATTGTTATTAATTTTATTTATTTTGAAAAGTAGCTATATTAATGTAAAATATTAAATATTAAATATAAATATTAAATAATGTAAAATATTCCAAAAATAGCCTTGTAAAATTTCAATGTGTTGTTCAAAACTCAATTTCTAACGTCCTACCACTACGTATTAGAAAATAAGACTTTATGCTGGGTGAATGTGTCTTGAGTATTATTTTAGAAAGTTAGAGCTCCCGTAACTATGAAAAATTAAAAAAACACATTTTATTATTTGTTTTCACTTTATTCTGTTGAGAGAAGTTACTGGAAGTGACACGAGTTGGTAACTTGGGTCAGTCCTCTGAGGAAGCCAATCCTTTGATCTGGTCTGTATCTCAGACGTTTATTTGTCAAGCTTGCAGAAATAAACTACCTCCGGCTGACTGGATTCTAAACCAAGATACCCAAAACTGGCACTACCAAGTTTTGATTTGCTGTAAGAAACTCCCCTGTCAAGAAGAATGTGTCTTCTTGTTGTCTGAGCAAAGAACTGTCTCCCTTGGGGGAAATGGTGTCTGAGGCAGTGGTTTGGTGTGTGCAGTGGGGTGATGGTACAGGACGTTAGGTGTCTTCAAGGCTGGAGACAAAACGACCTCCAAGTATAACTCATGAAGACCAACAAGTCAGCAGGACTCGACGGGATTCTTGCTTCAGCAGCTTTGATTTTTTTCTGCAAACTGATGGTAAATTTCTCTCCCGTGTCGTTCTAGAAACTCTGCAAAACAACTCTTTTGCTAATACTTTTTTTTTTGCCCTTAATGAAGTTTATATTACAACATTTGGTTATTGTTTTGTTTCATTACATTCTGATTCTAGAAACAGTTACTTTGTTTTCATGGGTCTGTTGCACAGATCTTTATCACTGACACATTTACAAACTGCTCTGCAGTAGGTTACTTCTACAAATGACTAATATTACCCATTAGTCATTCCACACTCATCATGCACATATTGAGAAATCTCTATTATGTTCTATTCTATAAATATCTTTGGTGGTAGTCTGCATAAAATAGAAAGTAAATGGAATGTGGAAAATCAGAAAGATTGAGTTCAACTCCTCTTGAATGCCCCCATTCCAAGGGGTCCAAATATGAATAAGATACCTCCCTTCTTGATGGTAGATCTAGTTATCATGGCATAATGCAACAAACTATGGCAAGACAAATAGTAGCGATGAGGAATCAGTACTATGAAATTAGCAAAAGAGGGATGGTAAGACAGTCTGAAGCCTAGGAAATTTACATATGCTAATATCTCACATCAAGCCCATCCTTTGTGCTTTAACAATTCCCCTTTTTCTCATCATGACACTCAAAAGGGACTTGACAAAAGGTCAGAAATCCTCTAGTTAAGAAATATCAACACGGCATATAGGTTGGTTCCAATTCCTAGCTATTATGAATCGAGCCACTATAAACATGGTTGTGCAGATGTCTGTGTGCTGAAATGAGGAGTCTTGAGGATATATGCCCAGTAAAGGGATAGCTGGGTCAACTAGTAGGTCTATATCCATCCTGTTCAGAAGCCTCCACACTGCTTTCCATAGTGCTTGTACAAGTTTGCATTCCCACCAGCAGTGGAGGAGGGTTCCTTTTTCCCCACATCCTCACCAACATCTGTTGTTGGTAGATTTTTTAATGATTGCCAGTCTTACCAGAGTGAGGTGGAATCTCATTGTTGTTTTGATTTGCATTTCCCTTATGATTAATGATGTTGAACATTGTCTTAAGTGAAAATTGGCCATTTTTATTTCTTCCTCTGAAAATTCCCTGTTGAGCTCAGAGGCCCATTTTGTGAGAGGGCTCTTTGATGTTTTATTATTTGATTTATTGAGTTCTTTATAAGTTCTAGATATTAGACTTCTATCTGTGTTACAGCTTGCAAATATTAACTCCCAACCTGATGGTGGTCTATTGGCTTTGAGTATGGTAAGTTTGTCTGTACAGAAGCTTTTTAGCTTGAAGAGATCCCATTGGTTGAGTGATTGCTGTACTTCCTTGTTTACTGGAGGTTTTTGTTCAGGAAGTTTTTCCCTACTCCTATTTCATAGAGAGTTCCCCCTAGATGAATGGATATCAAAAATGTGGTACATATACACCATGGAATTCTACTCAGCAATTAGGAAAAATGATATACAGAAATTCAAAGAAAAATGGATGGATTTGGAACAGATCATACTTAGTGAACTCACACAAGAACAGAGAGACAAGCGCCACATATTCTCCCTTATCTGTGGTCCCTAGTCAGGTTAAACCAAACTGTAATTAAATATGACTAGTGATTCAGGTGAAAGGCAGAGGGGACAGAAGGAAATGGGGGCAGGTGTGGAAGCAAAAGAGGGGGGAGATGTACACAAACCTAAACTAACAATAATCTGACTCCATAGAATCCTATCTTCTGTACAAAAAGTTCTGGAGGTAGATAGAGCCCCAGGGGGGGGGAAGGGTGTGGAAGCCTACCTATGGTACAAAGGAGGCTGACCTTTGGCTCCCCGACCCAGTAAGTAGTTACCTACCACAATGAGTTGTTAATCAGAGTGACCTACATGGTCCCTAAAAAAGAGGCAAACTTATGTCATAGCCCTTGAATATCCACCTTAGGCAAAAGATAAGACCCTGTTGCTGAAGATTCCACAGACTTATATCACACAACAATGAGAGACCCTGCTGAATCCAGAAACTAAATCAGCTCCCAGATGGGCAGCCTGGGTAATGCTGGAAGGTGTTGCATGAGCTTCCAGGAGAACCAGACCAACAATATCCTGACTGAGCAGGAGGCATCTTCAAGTTCCATCAACTGATGGCCTGAAAGTGCAGAATATACTGCTATATGGCACAGACAAGCAAGTCAAGAAGTGCCCATCTGTGCAATAGTGGCACCCAACCTCAACAGCTGGCTAATTGGCTATGAGATCCGCTCAGAGACTGGTAAGGGGACCCAAGGCAACCCTAAATGGGGACCAAGAACCCCATCTCCGTGGGGAAGTCCCCACTAACCATAGGTCCTCAGAAAGGCTACACCTGCCAAACGCTCACCAACCTAGCAATATTTGGCTCAATTGACCAATAATGATCTCACTCTCTGCTGGAGACTCTGCTTGTATTTTTCAGAAAGCAGCAAGAACCGGGGACAACTGAACTCCACCAAAGGGACCTGATTTGACTTGGGACACCCAAGCAGGAGACCATTCACCTCAAACTCACCATTTAGAGCTCTAACACAACCGCTAAGGAAGTGAGATGGCGAGCAAAAGAGCTACTCCCACAGCAAGGCAGATAACCTGGGGAAGGACGATAGAGAGAGGCACCAAGGGTACCCAAAATTGTCCAAAATACAAATTTACAGACTCTTAAAAACCTAATAACTATGCAAAATATAAACTCACCCACTATGACTCAGGGAAATTTGCCAAAGAGGGGGTGGAAAGAATGTAAGAGTCATGGGGGGGGGAGAATAATTAATGCATACGATTTCCATCTTGTCATCATGGATTCAATGGCTTTATCTAAGACCCTATGATACGGAGCATATTGTTGTGTTAATATGTGTAATTTTAAGCCAATAAAAACGTTAAAAAAGAAATATCAACACGGACCTTTAAACCTATCTCTGTATGACTTCAGTCCTTATTGCCAATTGCTTCGCTAAAGCTGACCTCTTTTTCTCTTTGGACTAACTCATTGGAGCTTTCTTGAGAGGACAGCCCAATCAGGAATTCAAGTAGATATTAGTTCATGAACATGCCATAGCAATGATAGGTGAAGGGATGCATACACCGAATAGTGGTCAGAACATCAGGGACATCAATGAAGTCTTTTTGGAAATGGGACTCAGGCATACGTGTGTTTGTAAAGCATCTTGGAAGATCTGAATATGATGTCAGAAAGTACTGGTCAAGGGTTTTGTGCAGATGCTTTTCCTTTGTAAGTTTTCTTTAGTGGACACTCAATAAGATACACCAGAGATGAATTTGGATGAAAGGATGTGAGAAATAGAATGGCTAGTATGGTTGAGGGAAGGCACACAGGGGCCAATCCAGGTCAGGTGGTAAACAGCACTGGAGCATGCTTACTGTCAGTGGTAAAGGATCTGTGGAAACTGGGATGAAGGAAATGGCTGAGAATCAAATCCTCACCTCTAGTAAGAGCCCATGAACTACATTATGAGTTAAATTGTACTCCCCCCAAATTCATGCACTAACATCCTGACTTGAGTATTTCAGAAGGTGGCTGTGTTTGAAGATCCCTTTAAAGAGTTCATTAAGTTAAAAATGGTCCTTGTGGTGTTCCCTAACTAACTCTATTGGTATCCTTATAAAATGCTATCTGATGATCCAGAAAGAGTTCCCAGGGAATGCATGAGCAGAGGAAGAGACAGCAAGTGGACACCCAACTTCAGGTCAAAAAAAGAGGATTAGGGAAAAAAAATCTCCACTTGGAGCCCTCAGTGGAAACCAAGCCAATGGGCACCTTGACTTTGGAGGAATCTACATTCTTCATGTAAACAAGAATCACTCCATCTCCCATCAAAAACAGTTCAAAGCTATCATTCTTATTAATCAGTTCTTAATGGATGATATCTTTGGACTCTGCTAAGAAGCCAATGGGAATACCTTGATTCTAAATGTTGACCTAAAACCTTAATACCAGTAAACAGGAGAAATGGATCATTTCGGTAATACTAGCTTAGTGTATGTATTTGTGTATAGACTTGATTCCATCATTTGAAAAATACATTCTTAATGGGTAATGAAGCCATTTATCTCCAAAGCAAAGCACAGAATGATTAAAGAGACACATGCCTGATTAAATTGATTTTTTTAACAAATCGAGTTCATTTACTAGTAGACAAAGGTAGTGACTTTATATTTTTCTTATAAGCGATAATATGCACATTTTAAAACAAAAGGAGGACACCTAATGTCAATTCTCTCAATGAATTCTCTTCTGGCATTTTTTAACACTGTCTGGGCACTTTTTAAAGTATTACCAATCTATCTGGGCCCAAATCTTTTGTTATTTACTTGGCTAAATTTTGATTTGACATTTATATCATATAAGGTGGGAAATCTCAAATGAATCACTGCTTTCATTGGAGAGTAGTCACAACTAAAACTGTTCACATTTTTAATCAAGTAGCCAGAGTGAAATAAGCACATTATGAGTTCGTCTCTTTGGGCTTAAAGTTCCTTAAAAATTAAAGTCAAATTTAATTGAAATTAAATGTTGAAGGAAGAGGCAAAAGCCGTCAGGATGTGGCACATCGATTGTGGGATTATTATTTTGGGCTGTGAGCAGGGTCAGGTGTCACTTCTCCTTGGAATGTGGGTACCAGCTGAAAACAAAATCATCCAGGGTAGTGGCAGCCCTTACATCCGCTGTCTGTAAAGTGTGTATGGTAGGTTTCTTGTACTGTTCAAAGGGGTGCCATATGTACAAAGAGATCTCAAAGTCCAAGTGCTCTCAACAGCCAACTCTACATGATACTCCCCCTGATCCACGATTGCTCAAATCTTGAATATTTTCTTCAAAGCCTCTTCCATCTCTCTCTTTCTCCTGTTCACTCATCTGTGTGACCTGAAATATATGCTTCATATCTCCACAGTGAGCAGTCAGTTGTTGCTTTGAAGAATGGCTGAATGGATGGATTAGTGAATTAATTTCCAAATATCTTGAAAAGATAAGTAGAAAAAAACCAGTCAAACTGAGAAATTTTAAAGATGCACGATGCTCAATCAGAATATTTAGGAATGGAATTCAATCTTCAGTACTTTTTAAAGTTCTCCGGTGATTCTCGTGTTCAGCTGAGGCTGAAAGCCATCAGCAGATTAATATTGAGCATCACTTATAAGTTTTAAAGTTCTTGCAGAACCCCTGCGTGTCATGTGAGAATGTGTATCGTGATTGGATAGGACTGGGACACATCCGAGAATCACCTGCATCTTGAATGAATGTTCTTGGCATTCCAACATGTTGGTCAGTAGGGCCACATGGGGAAACAAGTCAATTTTGGTGATCTCTGGGGTTCCTGCTAACATGGACTAGTTTTCATTTTCTCCTGAGTCATTCATTTGGTTTTATGTTTGCATTATAATTCACTTCAAATGAGTTTAAAAACAAATTTGACATAAATCTTAAGTAAATGCATCCTGGCAAGAACCTTTTGAAATTTCTTTTCTTTTCTTTTCCTTTGGAGCAGAGAGAGGTAATAACCAAAAGTTAAAACAAATACTGTTCTGCATCTATCACTTTAAAAAATCCAATATATGATACCTATTCCAAGGCAGCTTTGTTTGAAAAGCCAGTGAACTGGATTAATATAAATTAATATCTGAAAATTATACTTGGATGAAGAAGCAGAAGCAGAGCAAAGTTGCATTTTTTTTTTACTGGTCATGATACCTTGGATGAAATATTTCACATGTACAAGATGGCTTTCTTCCCCATAGAGTGGGCAAAGATGCTATCAGCTAAGGGGTCTTTAAGAAGGTTTTAGGAAATTAATAGCCACCAGTGCCTGACCTAGTAGTTGAAAGGCATGAAGATACTCTGACCTTTCTTTTATTTGGTAAGAGAAGAGTTAAAATGTATTTTAACAGTCTTGATACAAAAGGCAATGTGGAAAGCTCTTTAATACCAGAACGACGTGTCATCTTTGTCTAGGAGCATAAATTTGCACAGCGGGCAGTGCGGTGCAAACAGCTCATAATCAACTCATCACCTCTCATCATTGCTGGGATCAAATGCAAATGGGGAAAGAATGCCACTTCAGTCATCGCTAGTGAAAATTAGCATCTGTGACACTAATGGTGTCTCATTTGGTATGCACTTTAGATTAAAGAGAATGGTTTTATTTTTTTTTTCAAAAAAAGCTGTTTCAAGAAGTGCTATTATTCCAATATTTCTCTTTACAATAACAGTAGTACCGAAATCTTCTAAACTCAAAGGAACTCTCAGTTAAAATTTACTAATTCTAGCCAAATAAATGCCAAATTGTTCTAATTTCAGTGACCAAATTTCATTTGTGGGACCCATTTCTTTTTAATTTTGAAATTTTAGACCATATTCTCTCTCACAAAGGGTGGCTGCTTGGGAGCTAGGAGCCTCTTTAGAATTTCTTGCACAATACCTGGTATTTTGGAATTCTTAGAATAAAACTTAAAAATTAGGCACAGTGGTAAGCATATACACAAACTTTCTTATGTATACCAGAATAAAAGTACATAAGACTGTGAATATCCATCTTTGCATTCTCAAGAATTTTTTTTTCACTTTACAGTTATCTATAGAGAACATCAGTGAAGGTGTTATGTATACAGGAGGAAGACACATAACTATACTTCTAGCATAACATCACAAATTTTAAAAACTATGTGACTACTAAGAAAAACATTACATTATCCTAAGTATTGAAATGTGGATAGAGAACTGGAGAGATTTCATAGCTGGAATTCTTGCATTTATTTGGAAAGAATAGGGAATCCTTACTTTTCCAAATTACAAAGGTCCTTAAAGATATGGTCTTGGTCTCCTTAAAATTTAAATGGTGTTGACACAGAAACAGAAATATTGGCAGCCATGGTTCTTACAAAGGCAGAAGAATAACAAATATTTTAACACTGGAAATGGATATAATATATATGATTCACATTACAAAATGTTATTCTGTATCTAACTATGCATCTTTTTCTCAGAGAGTAAACCTTGTTAAATGTGTATAACCTTTGGTATGCCTTGGACTCTTCAAGTATGAGGTTAAACAAAAATTATTCTCTCAGAGTTGTTATGGGCATTAAATAGTTTACAATTTTTTGAGTATAGCAACTTTTATATAATAAACTTATAATAAATGCAGACCACAAAAATAAAGCAGGTTACTCAAATAAATCCAAGAAAAAAGCACTCTGGAATCTACACATAGTTAAATAAAGATAATAGCTCATCAAATTTGAATCCTCTGTAAGCTTACAAGATTCCAAACCTACTGTCCTAGTAGCAAAAAGGTAAAAATAAACTTCAAAAAGGAAGAAATGATGTGTTAAGCAAGGTTGTTCAAAACTAAATTTCTGTTGCTCATATGATGTTTAATATATCTATTATCTCTTTGAACATTTATAACTTTTCCACTTCATTAGAAAAGTGAAAGTATCATTTTTTCTAGTTTTTATAGGCGTATATTTTCTTTATCTACAATCATCCTATTCTGCAATGGCACACCATAACTTCTTATTCCTATGTAACTATAACTTAACAGTCATTGATTTTTCTATTTAAATGAAAAGTTTCATAATTTTTATTTAAGGTACCTTTAGGTATCATGTGCATTGCCCCTGAATTAGGCACTAGGTCCTCTGAACAATAGCCTATGTTTTTTGCATATGTGTGTGATGTGGGGCATCAAATCCAGGAAATAGGCAGGTATTCTGCCATTGATTACATCTCCAGCCCTAAACCTATGGGATTTAATACAAACTAGATGATTAGATCCAAGTTCTCTCATTTTTAACACAGTAAAAATTTTTACCTACATTATCATTTGCAATTATAAACTGAACAAGGAAATCCTTGTCTACATTTTGAGCACAAATGAGAAAGAGCATGTGTTTGTAGGTCAGGTGATGGAAAAGATCATCTGGTATGTAATCTACAGACACTCACTTCCCGTATTTTAAGTCAGTTTCTCTGTGGTTATCATATCTATCTTGCCACAAGCTTCATCTCACTTCCAGTAAATGAAGGAACTTGAACTCTTTCTAGTAGCCAATTATCTGTAGGGATCATAAAAATATCCTTTCTTGACATTTTTTATGGGTTCTGTTCTTTTTCCATAAAATATACCAAAATCACACAGTAAAAATAAACGTGAATAGGCATCGTTTATAAGATAGACTATACAAATGGAAGAAACAGTCTATATTTCAAAGAAAAGAACCAGTTGACCTAAACTGTAAGGAAAATTCACGTGTGCAGATAAACTAGCATATCTATTTACATTCAAACTCTGTCTAAAGAAAATGAAAATCCAGTCACAGAAAAGTTAATGTGTTTTCAATGTGACTATTTTCTGTGACATATTTTAGTTCCTGGTGGATATTTTGTCAAATGTACTTTTATTTCATGAAAGAGGAAGTCAATAAGATGAGCAGTATTTCATGTGTGTTGTAATATTCACTACTTCTGAGCCCAATGTTGATGAAGAGGGATCATTCTGAAAACAGTTTAGTGACATAAATAAGATGTGACTCCCTGCACATCAAAGTCCTTATCAGAGTCCAATGTCAAATCTTAAATATTCTGAACAAAGTGGCCTCATACTAAGCTTTGTAACCTACCTCAAACCTACCATTGCATATTTATTGCATTTAATCAGGTGAATCTTATATAAAATTACTCTTAAATAGAAGATGTGCAGTACTTAAAAAAACTTTTTTTTGGGGCTGGAGAGATTGCTTAGTGGTTAACTGTAAAGTCTAAGGATCTGAGTTTGATTCCCCAGTACCCACATAAAGTCAGATGCACAAAGTGGCATATGTATCTGAAGTTTGTTTGCAGTGGCTGGAGGCCCTGGCACACCCATTCTTCCTGTCTCTCTCTCTTCTCTCTATTGCTCTCTGCTTGCAAATAAATAAATAAATAAATAAATAAATAAATAAATAAATAAAGGCATTTAAAATTCTCATTCAAACAGAAAAAAAGACAAATCACAGTATATTGTCTGGTTACATTTTTATCTAAATAGGCTTGCCTAATCAGAATTTCATGTCAGAAAAAAAATCAATATTGGAAATCAGCTAATGTTAATCTCCTCTATTTGGAAATATTTTTTTTCATGTTCCTCAGGCATTTGCTGTTGCATTTCAAAATATTAGTATCCAATGCTCCATCAAGTCAAAAGGTCATTATCAATTCCAAATATATTTCTTTGAAAAGGACAAAGAAAGGCAGATAATTCAAATATCATCTTTTATAAATATATCTAGAATCAGCTATTATCCCACAAACAACAAAAGATCAAATTTTGTATTTGTCTAAAAAACTCTAGAAATGCATAGATATGCAGAAAATTAATGACCTCAGCATTTAATATTAAGGAGATTAATTGTACTAATGAAGCTAATTTAGAATTCTATAGTGCAATCTAAACTTTGTTATTCCATGTCATACTTATTTAAAAGTGGCAATTATTATCAAGAGAAAGAATAGAAAAGCAGTGTACTGAATACTAACTTGTTACAGTTATCAATTGATGGGGTTTTGATGTTTCTCACAGTATAATCCAATCCTCTCTCCCCAATGACAATGTTAGTTTAAGAGAGATTAGGAAAAACACGTGACTACAACATGACATCATCGATTATCACTCAAAGATGAAAACCCATACATTTAACCAAAACATCGACTTTCTAAAACCTTCTTTTTAAACGCTACATAATGCATTCAGTAGACAACTAAAAACACCAAAAACCTGAGTCATGAAAAAAGTGCAGGAAGCATTCACAACCTCTGGGACATAGATTCCCCCAAAACTGATGATTTGAACTCAAACTTCAGTTACCAATGTAAAATAATTACATGTATTACAAGTTTAGGAAAACAATAATTGCCAATCGTTGACATCTAACATTGCAGTGTGACGTTTTCCATATTTGCCACAAGACGCTCAACTCTATTCTTGAATTAACTATAACTGACAGATCTCTCTCTCTCTCTCTCTCTCTCTCTCTGGTTTCTCTCTTTCTGTGTGTGCATGTGCGCTTGCTTTGTATTAAGTGGGTTGACCTTGTTTCACAGTGTGAAGTTCTTACCTTTGGTTTCTGCTGTTTCTCCTTCTCTGAGACATTGGATGGTTTCCTCTTCAGCATTGTGAATGCAGACGTCTCCTGGCGAGTGCAGTCCTGCCCTTACAGAGCTCACGGAACAGCAGCCCAGGCTGTCTGATGTACATCAGAGCCTTCTGAGCCCAGAGATGTGTCGCTTCCTCCTTTGGTCAGGATATGACTTCAGCATCTCGTTGGGTAAACTTTCGTTCTCCTCCCCTCCCCCTTCCTCTGTTTTTGGCAACTCTTTATTGACTACTGTATTTGATGAGATTAGTTCCCTAATGTCACACATTTGACATTTCTGCATGGCACATAACTGCCATAATGACTTTAAAACAAAGCTCATTTACTCAGTTTATATAAAAGGGAAACACATCATACCTTGAATGAGTCCAAGAAAAAAGAGCAGAGAGCCAAAAAATGAAATAAAACTTGAAATAGTGGCTTTATATTATAAAAAACTAGAGAATATTTAGGAAATTCAGTTTTACATTTCTAAGTACACACTAAAAAAGATACATTAGAATTTAAACAATATTAATCTTTCTTAAAGATACCATACTTTAGAGCATAGTTGAAATTAATTTAAATATAAATGAGAATATGACTCCAGAAATAACGATAATGCATATGTTAACTTTTTTAAAAGTAAATGTTTCACTGTGTCATAAAACTCCAATTAATAAAGAAGTAAATTAAATGACCCCCAATTAACCAGACAGCTTTCTGCTACACAGTATAGTGCCCTATTCAGATAATTACTGTCCACAGGTGATTCTAGAAATCAGTAGTCTCCTCAAATGAAGCATCCAGAGTGTACTGTTCAGGACCAGGAGAGAGCTAATATGTCTAAAAGCTTTTTATTAAAAAGTCAAATGATGATAACCAGAAGGAAAAGGAAAAAGTTCATGCTCTCTTGTCAGAGGAGGATTTATCAAAAGGAAAGTCGCAAAGTAGCTGAAACTCTGGAACTATTAAAATGGGCTGGTTAAGAAAATCAACTCAAGAGTTCTGCTTATAAATTCCCTAAGCAAAAACCTGAAAGTGCCAATATTCTTAATCACAGCTTGTCTTGGTACCAAGCCAGTTGGCTTCCCTCTCAATCGTCCCTCCTACTTCATTGCCTTCCTCTCTAAGGCCTAGCTCAGTCTTTTTTAAATTCTTTTAAGAAAGGCCACATGGAACAGTTCCTACAGGCTACTGGACAATATACCAAGCTTTTTGACTTAAAAAAATTAGTGAAAAACATTTGTATGTTCTACTATAGAATTGAATATATACACTTACCAAGATTGTAGTTCATATCTTTTAATATCTTCTGCCAGATATTAAAATAGAATTATAGTTCAAGAATTAGTAGATGGATATTCTTAAATCACTGATGGGAACAACAGTAAAAGACCCAAGAATTTTGAGGTTGGGTAATTCCCTAGAAGTCTGCTTTCTTTGAAACTTCCTGGTTCTGCTTCAGTTAACCTAAAGAAATATTTTATTCCATCTCCTAAGGGATTGAAAGTCATGAAAAATATTTTTCTTAACTGAAATATTTGCATTTACTGTACTTCTGTATCTTTGTTTAATAAAAATTTACTTTGGGAATCCAATCAATAAACTGGGGATGATAAGGCTTGCACATAGTATATTACAGTTTTGTTGAGACTAAAAGCTACTACTAAATACTTAAGTGGCATCATTTCCTAAAAAAAAATTCATGTCAAAAATTTTGTGGATGTTAAAAAAGCATGTGGTATTGAACAGTAATATTTGGGATGGTATTTGCTATAGTTTCTATTTTACAATGATTATCATCCTATAGAGAACACTTACATTCTTGGTGCCTATAGCTGGATAAATTTTTTTTTAGAAATGTGATTCTAAAATATTTTACATAAAATCAGCCTATCTAGGCATTTAACCATTATTTTTTTCTATTCATTATTGGTTTAGTTTATTGTATAAGTCCTCCCACTCTCACATTTCTCCCCCCAAGCCAATTCTTTCCATTCCCTTTTACAGTCTCTCAATTTACCTGTTAGGTTTGCTTAGAGTTTAAGCTTAACCTGGTTAGGAACTGCATATGAGGGAGAGAATGCAGAGTTTGTCTCTGTGTTCTTGTGCGAGTTTGCTAAGTGTGATCTGCTCCAAGTCTGTCCACTTTTCTTTAAATTTCAATATGTCATTTTTCCTTTCAGCTGAGTAGAATTCTGTAGTGCAATTTTACCACAACTTTGATATCAATTAGTCCAGTGATGGGCATTTGGGTTAATTCCAATTCTCAGCTATTATGAATTGAGCTGCTATAAACATGATTGAGCAAATGTCTATGTGCTGAAGCATGTAATTTTGAGGGTAGATGCCCAGTAGAGGGATAGCTGAGTCCATTGGTAGCTCTATATCCATCCTGTTCAGAGGCCTCCACACTGCTTTCCATAGTGGTTGTACAAGTTTGCAGTCCTACCAGCAGTGAATGAGCCCCCCCCCAACACCTGCATTCTCACCAGCATCTATTGTTGTTGGATTTTTAATTCTGACTGGAGTAAAGTGGAATCTCATTGTAGTTTTGATTACATTTCCCTAATCATCAAGGATGATTAACACTTCTTAAATGAGAATTGGCCATTTGTGTTTCTCCCTCTGTGAATTCTCTGTTGAGATCAATGCCCCATTTTGTGAGAGGGCTGTTTGATTTTTTGATTATTTTTTGAGTTCTTTGTAAGTTCTAGATAATAGACCTCTGTCTGTGTTATAGCTGGCAAAGATTATCTCCCAGTCTGATGGTGGTTTATTGGCACTGAGTATGGCATGCTTGTACAGAAGCTTTTAAACTTGTTGAGATTCCATTGGTTAAGTGATTATTGTACTTCCTGGGCTACTGGAGGTTTATTCAGGAAGTTTTTCCCTACTCCTACATCATGGTTAGTTCCTCCTATTTTTTCTTAGAGAGTTTTCAGAGTTCCAGGCCTTATGTTGAGGTCTTTGATCCATTTGGGATCAAAGGTGATTTTGGTGCATGTTGAGAGGAGTGAGTCTAGTATCATTTTTACAAGTATTTATCCAATTTGTCCAGCACCATTTGTTGAAGATGCTGTCTTTACACCAGTGGACATTATTGGCACCATTATCAAAGTTCAAGTAACTGTAGGTACTCAAACTAAGAGCAGGGCCTTCAACCTCTGTTCCATTGGTCTGTCTGTCTGTCTGTCTGTCTGTCTGTCTGTCTGTCTGTCTGTTTGTATGCCAGTACCACTAACCAAGGATGTGAAAGACTTGGATAATGAAAACATAAAAATGCTCAAGAAGGAAATAGAGAAGGATGTGAAAAGATTGAAAGACACTCCCTGCTCATGGATAGGGAGAATCAATATAGTAAAAATGGCAATTCTTCCAAAAGCAATCTACAGATCAATGTCATGCCAATAAAAATCCCGGCTTCATTCTTTACAGACATGGAAAAAAATAATCTCAAAATTTATTTGGAATGGCAAAAGGCCTTGGGTAGCCAAATCTATCCTTAGTAAAAGACCTCCTCAGGAGATATCACCATTACCGATCTAAAAATATACCAAATATCCAGAGTAACAAAAGCACTTAACCATTATCAATGCCACCAAAAATACTTCAAATGAAATAAAATATTTTCCTCCAAAATTTTAGGTGAAAGCTGTGATTTCAAATCCTTCTACTCAGGAAAATGTAATCTCTGGCGACTAAAAGATATGGCATTTGAGGACCTGTCACAACTTGAACATGTTAGAATCCTTGGCATTTAAAAATACCCCAGGGTGAAAAATCGGGAATGTTTTCATTTACCCTCTTCCATTATAGGGAATTCTGAGGACCTAGATATTTATATCATGAGTGACCCAAAGTGTTCCGGAAGTTCAAAAGTCAAAGGCAGACAGAAAGATTGAGGCGGGCATGAGTCAAGCACAAGACCAGGTTGCTTCAGATGAGTGCTGGAACAGGGAAGTTGCAAAAGTGCCCCTGGTTGCTTGGTTTGCACAGGTGGTGACTGGTCTCAGGACGCATGCAGGAGGACACAGGGCTGCACTGCTGTAGCACGCAGAGCCAGTCCTGTCTGCGTCATGGAGAGCGAGCCCAAATTTTAACGCAATCACCATGAAATGAAAAAGTGGGTGTGTCTTATGGGAAAGTAAGGTGAGATATATGCGGGTTGTTTCATCAGTACACCAAATATTTATTCAATAAGCAAACTGGATCTGAGGACCTGATGCCTGGGGATTCCCCTCTGCATCTCTGATTCCACCATTCAATCGAAGAATAAAATGACATGGAAATGTTTGGATGAAATCCAGTCTACATTTTCATTTTAAGACATATATATTTGTTTAATGTAGGAGGGCATTAGGATTTTTTTCGAATGGGGAAGGAAGAGGGTAGAAAGATTGTAAAATCCAGAGACAGAGTGAGTAGAAATACCCTCAGGCATGGTCCCCCTGTTTTACCCCATAGTTCTGACTGAGGCCTTCACCATAACCCTGAGGAGGGGTCATGGAGCCTGGGCAAGGGGATAAAAGAGTATAACCTTTTATATAAATTTTAATTGCCGGCTGTGGTGGTGCATGCCTTTAATCCCAACACTTGGCAGGAGGATGGCTATGAGTTCGAGGCCAGCCTGGGACTGTACTCTGAGTTCCTGGTCAGCATGGGATAGAGTGAGACCCTACCTCAAAAAAAAAAAAATCAAAAACAAAAACAAAGGGAGCTGATAAAGTAAAAAAAAAACAATTGTAAATTACTCTGGTTACTTCCATAAATTATAAATATATACTTGCTAAGTGGTTTCAAAGCCCCATAAAGACCCTATAGTGGTTGCCACAATAAATAATGATAAAGCCCCATCCACTTGTGATTAAAACTTACAATATACACGAATTAATTTCCTCCTCAGAGTTAATTATATACATCACGATGGCTATGCTTTTGAGTGCTTTACCATCTACCGCAAATTGTGCTGCGTGTTCTGTTTACATTTCCCGCGTCATCTGCAGAAAGCTTCAGAAAGCGGGTTCTGGTATCTTAATGCGCTGGAGTCAGGATTCAATCCAAAAAGCTCAGCTCATAACCATCATTCTATGTCATAACTATGTCTTGGCACACTCACAAAGCCTGGCATCGAATGGGAGTGATTTATTGGGTGGCAGGGTCAGGCATGGTAAGAGCGGGGGAGGGGAGGAATCTTAAACTGCTGGCAGTGGTGGTAGAGAAAATTGATTCAAGAATTAAGTGTGGGGGAAAAAAAAACTTTAAATTACCAAGTCTTCAAAAATCCAGAATTTTCTCCTGTAATTCTATAATTAAGACTTAGCACCATGGGAAGAAAGCTCCTATCTTTCAACCCGCTACTTTGTGGTGACTTTTAGTACCTCTCAATGCTAACCTTAGATCATTTTCTCTAATTTTATGCTTATAAAAATTGGCTCAGTCAGGGTAAGAGAACACATATCCTTTCTTTTTAAAAAAATATCTTTATTATGAATAAGTATATACATTGTATGAGCAAATCTTGTGAACGTGTCCCCCATAATCTTTTCTATACATTAAGAAATTCCTTAGGTTCTCCATTTCCTTGGTGCTGTGGTCTTAATGTGTGTGAATGTTCCAAACTTATATGTGAAAGCACTCAGCCAGGAGCAGGGGATGTGATTCAACAGGCAGCATGTCTGCCTCCCATGCAGCAGGCCTGAGTTGATGCCCAGCATTGCATATAAGACCATTGTGGTATCAGTATAGGTTAACTGAGATACACATTTCTGAATTAGCTAGATTCTATTGTTAGTAGCTTCTTTGTAAATCACTCATATAGTGCATTTCTCTTTGGGGGCCCAAGATTCTGGTTCCCGGTGCATTTCACTCTGAGTCCCCAGTTCTAGTTAAGGGCTCCCCATCACTGAGTGGATTATTTGGCTGAATTAAAAGCTGTTGATTGCCTCTCCCAGGCTTTGGCTCCTCCATTGAACAAGTGATTGTTTCATAGTGTATCTAAGTTAACCTATACTGATCTCACTCTCCGATGGAGATTCTGTTTGCATTTTTCAGAATGCAGAGAGAGAGAGCTATGGATCCTCCAACTCTACCAACGAACCACAGGCCAATAGCTGACATCTGGGTAAGAGATGAGCAACACCAGATCCTCCATGAAGGATCCATACAGAACCCTGCAGAGAGTGGTGGGAGAAGCAAGAGACCCACAACCACAGCCAGTCAGTCAACCCAGGATGAGCCAGACAGACACCAACGATTTTCAACACAACCTAAAGCAGAAGTACAGAGACCCCTAAGACTTCAACAATAAAGTAGCCTTAATACTCACCCACCACAACTCAGGGAACAGAGCAGAAGAGGGGGTGGAAAAATTGTGAGAGCCGTGGTGGAGGAGAACTCCCAGAGACACTGATCCCCTCAGTAACAACATGCAATGGGGGGTGGAACTGGGTTGACTCCTAGGCTGTCCATAATCCCCTACCACATGGACTGATCCAGTTTGCTCATGGAGAAAGATACCCAGCTGGGGACAGAGAAGAGGGAAATTGGGGAAGTGGGAATATCAACTCGTTATTTGCTCATTCAATGTATCTAATTATGGATAATAAAGAAAAAAAAGACCACTGTGGTGACACATGGTGGGAACTGTGCTAGCACTTGGGATGTGGAGACAATATGATTAGAAGTTCAAAGTCATCCTCAGCTATGTAGGGGTTGTAGGCCAGGTTAGGGCTAAATGAGACCCTACCTCATAAGACAGTCCTCATCCCTGATGCGCAGATAAAGGAATCTTTATACCATAACTGTATAAATGTAGATTACTATAAATGCTATGGAAAACAAGATGGAGGATCCTCAAAATTTAAACCTGGAACTGCCAAAGGATTTATCATATACCATTCCTCAGTATACGGCCAAAGCAAATGAAGTTATGGTGCAAAATAAGACAGTTGCATTTGCATGCTTATTATGTTCTATTCACAGTAGCAAAGTTATGGACAAGCCTAGATCCCTATCAGTTGGTGAATGATAAAGAAAAAAAATGTTACCAACTCATAATTATGTACTGTTGAACTATAAAGAATAAAATCCTGTCATTTTCTAAAGGACAGAGCTAGAGGACTGTATGTTAAGTGAAAGAAGTCAGATACAATAAGACAAATGCCTAAAATATTTTAATGACCTGAAATGTAAGAAGGACAATTAGGTGGTAGACAGCGAGGAGACAGGGGAGGGTAAGGAAGTGTCAAAGGGAAGGTAGACATGATTATTTCACACTGTATGTATGTGTGAAAGTTCCACAGTGTAACAACTTCTACAGTTGATATGTGTTAATTAAAAATAAGTTAAACAAAATTCCTTACATTCAAGGTGACACCATTAAGACTGGAGAGAAGGCTCAGCAGCTAGGTGCTTGCCTGCAAAGCCTAATGAGCCAGGCACGATTCTCCAGCACCCATGTAAAGCCAGATTCACAAAGTGGTGCATGTACTGCAGTTCATTTGCAGTGACTGGAGGCCCTGGCATGCCCAGTCTCTCTGTCTCTCTTATCTCTCTCTGCTTGCAAAAAAATAAATTAGTTCCAAAAAAGAGATTAGGCCTTTAAGAGGCGTTTGGCTCATAGTGCCTGACTATACCTCAATGAGATTAACAGTTTTATTAAGAAAACTTTCACCAGTCAATGTTAGTACATAACAGGAGGGCAGTGTCTCTCAACTTAGAAAGCAGCCTTCCCTGACTAGTCTTGGATTTCTTTGCCTACAGAACTGGGAGAAATAGTTTCTTGTTATTTAGAAACTGCCTAGTTCTTACCATTTTGTTACAGCCATAGATACTAGGTGATGCCTTGATCCATCATCTATCTGCCAAACTGACATTGTCTGTGAGGGTAGTACCATAAACACATCCCACCTCCTTGATATGGAATTAGGCCTCTTCGCTTTGTGATTCCAAAGAGTGTTTGCTTTTCCCTTAGTCTGTGAGTCTCAATGTTCTTCACTCCTCACATGCCTCAACATCATATCCAGGTCGTGGTCATAACCACCTTCATGGTTCTATAAGACTGTCCTCATCCTTTTATGTTTCATGTTTAAACATCTTTATTTATTTGAGATAGAGACAGAAAGAGGCAGAGAGAGAGAAAGGGGGTGTAAATATAGGCATACCAGGGCCTCCTGACTCTGCAAATGAACTCCAGACACAGGTACCGCCTCATGCATCTGGCTTTATGTGGGACTGGGGAATTGAACCCAGGCCATCAGGGTTTACAAGCGAATGCCTTGGCCACTGAGCCACCCTCCAGCCCCTTGTCACAGTTTAAAATCTATTTTTAGTTTAGTGAAAATGAAAGTGCCTACAACCAAAATTACAAACAGAAGTTTGTAGCATCACACTTCTCTGCTCTGACCCAGGCTTCCTATTTCAAGTCCCTCCAGTGTTAAAGCCATTTTTTTCTAGTTGGGTACACATCTTTTTTTAAGTGTAAACCATATATATTCCTGATTTATGTATTATACAATACCTATTGATTTCTCTTGTTGTCCTTGAGGACTGTGTACTTATCCTGCACCTCAATCATTAGTCATCCCTTATATTATCATTATGTAAATAATATTGTTCATGGATGAAGCAAATAGTGTTAGTGCTTTACGTTTCCTTAGCTGTTGGAAATCAATAACTCTCTTTCTTTTTGTATGGTTGTTTCCTTAGGTATGATTATTATTTCAATAAATACTCCAGCAACTGTGCCGGTATTTGTTCTGAATTTCAAACTCCAGATGTATTTTTCAAATGCTTGGACATTTCTGGATTCTTCTTTATACCACCGTACAATTTGATTGTTTTCCTCTAAGATTGATTATATTTCATTCGATCCTCTCTAGCCAGAAACCAATATTGTTCTTTTTCTGGTCTACTAACACATTTGTAGAAACAAACCCCCATGATGGAGGGGGAAAAAATCCAAACTCCTTTCATATACTTCACATTTAAATGCTATTTTTACATAAAATTGAATTTGCGTCTACAATTTTTTTCTCAGGACTTAGGAGGCCCTTGATTCATGACCTCTAACTTTCAAAGTCATTGACATTTGCCTTTGTGACTCCTAGAATCTTGTGTTTGGAGGATTCCCCCATTCCCTCCTCTTTTCTCAACTCCTCCCTTTTCTCACTCATATGTATTTGCTTTGTCCTTGGATATCCTAAAGTGGTCAGGTTCTATGTCTTGATAGGGTTACTGCTTCCTTCCCTCCACATCTGCCTCCATAATCAAACTTTCACCTCTCTTTTGTTCTCCCTATCTAACAATGAATTACTGTAATATTGGAAGTCCTGGGTTTAGGCTTTCCTTTTTATTATGACTTTGTCTTTCACTTCTGAAACATTTTTTACTATGTTCTGGCAAAAATTGCATTAATTTTTCACTAATTATGGCTATATTTTATCCATCATATATTTAGTTTGCACACTTGTTCCCTTTCTTTATATAGCAGTGATTTATAGGGTGGCAGTTGAGTGCGATAGTTAAGAAAGAAGACTCACAAGCTGTCTTGTTCCAAATTCCTGCTCCATTATTTACTTAGGTGACCATGGCAACCGATCGGCCTTTCCATAAAATGGGAATGAAAGTAATGCCTACCTGAAATGTGTTGTTATGAGAATTAAAGACCGCTCATCACATTACAAGAAAAATACCTGGAATATAGTAAGCAATATACAATAACCAAATAAATATGTACAATATGCTTTCTCATGTCTCTGAATAATTGTTTTGATTATTTTCCTCCTTGCTACTGGTTCTCTGTTCCATTCTGGCATTTTTTCCTATTCGCTTTGATCTCTGTCATTCATCTTTGAGGTTACTATAAAATGTCTAGTTATTATTGGTTGTTGAAGAGCATGGTATGGAAAACCCCACGGGAAGCTCTGTGTGAATGGTTGTGTTTGTCATGTGACCAGGCTACAGGGATGGCGCCTCATATAGGAGACCCCTCAATGGCAAACTGCAGAGCTTTGTTCTTTGAGCTGGTTAGGTTCTGTGGGTAACCATCTTTCTGTGGGGGCTGTGGAGGGAAGAAAAGAGCTTGCAATAGCTGTGGCTGTCGGAGGTCAGGGGTCATGGGTACACTGAGACTCGATTCCTTGCAACAGTCACTTTCTCTGATCCTTTATTCTCCTTTCATCGTCAGAAAGACTAGCTAAAATCTTTCCCCTTGTCCTTTCTCCAAGTGTCTTGATCTTTGTGGGTTTGCAGCTTTCCAGCAAACAACATGGACAAGTCATTATATAAATTTCAGTGCTGTCACTGTGACAGAATGCGTGAGGTAAACACCTTAAAGGAAGGAGAGGGTTTCATAGGTTTCAGTGTGGGGACACACCGAGTGCACTTGTTCACCTCATGGCAACCAAGAAGCTAAGAGAGAAAGGAAGAGGGGGGCATGCCAGTGTTCCATTCAAGGTCACACCTGCAGTGACCTCTCAACCTCCCACTGGACCTCACCTTCTACAGGTGGGGACACACGATAGCAGCTATCTGCCCAGGGTTGAGCTGTGATAAGTATATGTCTTCTCTGGATTATCCGTCATTCTCATCTTTCTCATTCTCTGCCCTTTAAAATACTGTCTTATTTGCCAAGCTCCTAATTACAGGAAATAGGTAGCTAATTGCAGAAAGCTGATCCCTATCATTACCCCCTATACCTTGTGATTTTTTCAGATTGATTTAATGATATGGCTGCAGGTGTGACTCAGTAGGAATGAGACAGGACTCAAACATGAAGCTTTTCCATGGAAGCTTACTCTCACATTTGAAATTGTTATCACTCTGTTTTTCTTAACTGATTTTTTGTATGTGTTTGTGTGTGAGGTGTCCATGTGTGTTCATGCATGTAGAGGCCAGAGGTCAATGTCAGGTGACTGCCTGTGTCCCTGGCCACCTTATTCCTTGAGAGAGGGTCTCCTGCTAAAGCGGGAACTCATTGATTTGGCTAGACTGGCCATCTAGTGCCTGGTAGATTCCCTGTTTCCATCTCCCTGGCTCTTGGATTACAGGCATGTGTGACGCCACTTGGCATTTTAAGTGGCATTTTGTATGGTAAGCACCATCACCCCATCCCCACTCTACACTTTCCTCAAAGCACAGAAAATAGTATCCTATGTGAAACTTCGCCTTTTCTTTCTTTGTAGATAGGAGGAGACAACAACCAACCATTCATTTCCATTTAAAAAAATCTTTTAAAATATTTTTTAAACTCAATATTAGTCAGTCCAATGTAAATCATATCTCATTTGGCTAAAAGCAAATTCTGTTTATATATAATTGTGATGGAACAAAATGAGATAAAATTTACAAAAATATTTTAAAATTAACTTTATTTTTAAAATATTTTTTTTTCTTTAAGAGAGAGAGAGAGGATATAGGTGTGCTAGAGTCTCCTGCAACTGCAAACAAACTCCAGATGCATGTACATCTGGTTTTATGTGGGTACTGGGTAATCATACACGGGCCATTACGCTTTGCAAGAAAGCACCTTTAACCACTGAACTATCTCTCAGGCCTCTAAAACTAACTTGAATTTGAACTACTATACATAGTGCACATGTGCCATTTTCATCCCCTGCTTAGTTCATATTTTGTTCCTCAGATACACAAGGGGAAGGTAGATTTTACTGATCAATAGAGCGTAATTTCCTGTCTTTACCTACCGAAGAAAAGAGTAATTAATAAAATATTGCTCAAAAGTTATGTATGAACTTCCTTTCCTCAGAAAAGCTATTTTAAACAGGAAGAACAAGATCATTTCTATTTCCTTTCTACCTTCACTCACCAGAAAAAAAAAATTATGGCAGATTCTTGAGAGCTCAGATTACTTTTCTCAGACCTTATCATTTGAAACTATGTTAAAGTTGTAAAACTATAGATACTTGTAAGTCACATTTATTAAAATAATTAAAACACCATAGTTGTTTTATGCCCTCATGGCTCCTTATAACCTGAGATTTGTTATTTGTGTATCAATTTAGTTACAAAGGAAGACAGTGGAATTTTTGATGTAAAAAATTCTCACTGTAGCAAAATTAAATTTCATCATCTCATATATACATGTACACAGCGTCAATGAGTCACAACACACTTCCTTAGGAAAATGGGTACATTGTATTACATCACCACCACCCAACACACAGAGAATGAGGTTTCCACATCAAGTGTGAAGCCACAGTGAAGGCCAGCACCTCAGAAATCCTCCTGAGTTCTCATTTTAAAGCATTTGTATGTGTCAGTGTTGGAAGGTAAAATGCCAGTGACCATTTACAGGATTTTGCAACTATGCTACTGTGACTCAATTCTATTTTTCTCACAAGTAACCTTTTGCATATCTTTTGTGGCTATGCTGGTGAGAAGGAAAAGAATCTGGTTTTCATCATCAACCACGTAGTATGATGAATGAAACAGCCAATTTAATATATGTGCTCATCTGTCCAAGAAAACAAAATGATTACTTGAAAAACAATATCCCCATGAAGAGAATTCAGATTTCCTGTTTGATTTATTTCTTTTATGTAACTGTATTCTGACCACTCTAGTGATTCTTCAATCAGGTGTACACTTTGACTTGTCCTCTACTGAGGACTGGCTAGAAGGTCTGTTTCTTCTGGTGCCATCCATCCATGGGTGCCGTCAGGGGTGATGAGATTGATGGAGTTGTGTCTAGACATGGTGTGTGAACTTGGGCCCAATATTTTCTTCTCTGAATCTCACTTTTCTCATTAGCAAAAGTGGAAACTAATATTTCCTCACAAGATCAATGTTGGAGTTAATTAAAATTTTAAAATGTAAAAAAAAAAAAGGTTGATTACCTCCCCCAGGCTTTGGCTCCTCCATTGCACAGCTTTTAGTTTGGCCAAGTAATCCACCCAGCAACAAGGAGCCCTTGACTGGAATTGGTGACTCTGGGCAAAATACATTTGAAACAAAAATCTTGGGACCCTAAAGAGAAATGCACTTTACAAGTGATTTACAAAGAGGCTACTCACAATAGAATCTAGCCAATTCAGAAATGTGTACCTCAGTTAACCTATACTGATCTCACTCTCCGATGGAGATTATGTTTGCATTTTTCAGAAGGCAGCAAGAGAGCTGTGGCTCTTCCAACCCTACCAATGAGCCATAGACTGATAACTGAAATCCTGGCAAGAGATGAGCCACCCCAGACCTAGGGTGGAGGATCCACATGGAACCCCACAGAGAATGGTGGAATAAGCAAGAAACCTATCACCACAGCCAATCAGTCAACCCAGGATAAGCCAGTGAGACAGACACCAAAGATCTTCAACACAACCTAAAGCAGAAGTACAGAGGCCCTTAAGACCTCAACAATAAAGCAGTCTTAAAACTCAGCCACCATGACTCAGGGAACTGAGCATAAGAGGGGGTGGAAAGATTGTAACAGCCATGTTGGAGGAGAATATCCAGAGACACTGATCTCCTCAGTAACAATATACAAAGGGGGGTGGAACCATGTTGACTCCTAGGCAATCCATAATCCCAACCCAATGGATTGATCTAGTTTGCCCACGGAGGAAGAAACCCAGCTGATTGGGGACAGGTAAGAGGGAAATCAGGGAACTGGGGACACCAACACAGTATTTGCTCATTCAGTACACGAAAATATGGATAATAAAGATATATTTAAAAAATGAAATAGAGTGAGGAAAAAAGACTCTTCATCTGGGGGGCTGGATACCATTCTGGACCTTGCAGGGTCTCTTGATGTTGATCGATGGCTTTCTGTGGTTTCTTCATCTGCTGGAAGGCACCGCATAAGCTACCAGGGGAAGATGGTCAACGACAGCTGGAGTAAACAGAGACCACTGGCATGAAACACAGTCTGCTGCCATGAGTAGGCTGAACACACTTCCTACTGGGAGAGAACAGTGAACCAAGAAATGACCATGTGTGCAATGGAGAAGCCAAAGCCTGGGGGAGGCAATCAACAGCTTTTAAATTTGACCAAAAATTCCACTTAGGGAAGGGGAGCCCTTAACTGGAACTGGGGACTTAGGGCGATATGCACTGGTAGCCAGACTTTTGGGCCCCCAAGGAGTGATGTACTATGGGAGCGATTGACAGAGAGGCTACTAAAAATAGAATCTAGCCAATTCAAAAATGTATATCTCAGTTAACCTATACTAATCTCATTCTCTGATGGAGATTCTGCTTGTATCTTTCAGAATGCTGTGAGAGAGCTGTGGCCCATCCAACCCTATCAAAGAAATGCAGGCCAATAGTTGACATTCTGGCAAGAGATGAGCTACCCAGACATACCTTGGAGGATCCATATGGAACTCTGCAAAGAATTATGGGATGAACAAGTGACCCATAGACACAGCCAATCAGTCAACACAGGATAAGCCAGTGAGACAGACACCGATGATTTTCAACACAACCTAAAAGATTAGTATAGAGACCCTAAGTTCTCAACAGTAAAGCAGCCTTAATACTCACCCACCACAACTCAGGGATCTGAGCAGAAGAGGGGGAGGAAAGATTGTGAGAGCCTTGGTGGGGGAAATATCAAGAGACATGCCCCCCCCTCAGTAACAACACACTAGGGCCGGTGGAACCGGGCTGACTCCTAGGCTATCCATGGCCCCTTGCCCCAAGGACTGATCCAGATGGCCCACAGAGGAGGATATCCAGCTGATTGGGATGGGGAAGAGGGGCATTGGGGAACTGGGGATAACAACTCATTGTTTGCCCATTAAATAATGTAACTCATTATGAACAATAAAAAAAGACTCTTCAACACTGCTGCCTTTGTGATGCTGCAAAAAATAAATAAAAAATAGAAATGATTGAAATTCACCATTAATCTGGAAAAGAAATAAGTAGTAAAATATTTCACTGGCTTTAGTGACTACAAAACAAAAGAAAACAAAAAAGGCTGACATTGAGAATGTCTTTACAAATGTGAATCTTCTCCTCTGCAGAGGTGCAGATCATGAAATTCCTAGGATGTAAGAGTCCTCTTCTTCTTCCAGGATGTGGCCACCGTGTGACCCAACTTTTTGGCACTGTGTTCCTCTTAAATTCCAGAGCTTCTGCATATGTCTGCTATTTGAACTTGAAGTTCTCTCATTGGAGTGATATTTTCCTCTGCCTTTTACCTTCAGCCACTAGATAGGGGAAGTTTGTATGGGAGAGTTCAGTTCTGCTTTCCCTTGGACTTGTTGGCAGCATGTAGCTGTGAATTTGCAGTTGAACTTAAACTCCAGGATCTTTCCCACGACTGAAGGCTTGAATTTCTTCGGTCTTTGCCTATATTTGTCACTCCCCTCCTTTTCTGACCCAATCGCGTTCATCATCTTGGCTTGGACAATCACTCTGTCCAGGTTGATCTTGTGTAAGCTTGAAATGCTTTTCCCTTTACTTGGACCTGTTTGGATTTTAGACATCCAGAAGACACTGCCTTGCATGTCACCTCCAGAGAGGGTTTTCTCCAAGTACATGACAGTTGACTTTTGGTAGATTTTACTACCTGATTGGTTTGTTTTGTTTCCCTGGAAACGGAAGCTAGGCTTACTGCTTTGTTGCTGCTCAGCCTGCTACAGATCCGGTCTCAGAAGTGTTTGTTGAGAGTATTAAACTTTCCACCGTAGGTGTGACAAGACCCCAGAATCCATACACCCTTAAAGCCCCAAAAGGATATGGCTAGTGAATGAATGTTTAATTGAATGATATAAAATGTTGAAAACTTTTGGAAACACACAGGATAGCAACTACTTTAAAAATACTGTCTTTTTTATGGAGAAATCCATGAGATATATCAAAATATCTTCCTAATGACGATAACGATCTATTATTGATTTATACCATATTCTCTCCCTAGGATTCAACACCTTTTAGCATAAATTATTTTCCCCTTATAGCCTTCTTGTGAAGTACTTATCCTGATTTTATGCATATGGGAAATTGGCTATTTGAATTTCCCTTTCTACCTACTCAGCTCCTAATTCCAGGACTTCTAATTCTGAGCCCATGAGCTTTTAACGAAGCGAAATATCTTCACGTCCATTGAAAGGAGTCTCTTCACAAATATCCTTTCACTATCATCTCTGTGGAGTGAAAAACCAACCCTGCTTGTAGAAAAGAGAATAGAAAGTTTCCTTCTAACGCAATAAATGCCATGGGGAACTTCTGTTTTCTCATCTGCAGGGTTCAATCTGGAAGTAATCAAAAGGCTTACATGAAGCCAACTCCTTTCTTTCAACCACCAAAGGACATCTCTGCTGACAATGTGACCTAACTTTCTGGTATCATCTTCTACCTGATCTGCGGGGAACAAAAATCCCCACATTGATGTCCCTGTGAAATGATACTGGCATGTAAACTGCACAAGTCTGTTGCTGACTTTAAGCCGGTGCAGCTTAGGTCACCTAGTTGTGGGCTAACCCACGAATGGGCCTTTCCCGAGTCTCACACTGTGAAAGTCCTTTGTCAGTAGGCAGAGGGAAAACTGAATGTGTTTGGAACTCCTCACAGGCATAAGGATTGTTTCTGGGTGCTTTCTGCCATGCTTGAGCAATTCAAAGATTCAGAGAGAGGCCCTGCTTTATTTGTGGAAACCATTTATTGAATGTCTACTATGGACCTAGCACATTGCCAGGCATCCACAGACAGAAAGCAAGTGCATTGCTTCCCAGTCGTTATAGCTCAGTGTGACATCAGGCTGACTGATTGGAAATGAAGGGGAAGGTAATGTGCTTTGTATCATCAGTACAATACGTAGTGTAAGAGCAGAGGCGAATGGCTGATTTCCCTGAAGAGGTAAGGAGGCAAAACCTGAGGAAATGCTGAACAAAATGGGAATTTTCCATGCAAGTGGATGGTTGAAGGGGATGAACATTTTAGCAACAGGGGAGAATATGATAGGATTAAAGGAGATACGAAATTCTGGGATTGGGAAGGAATTCCCTGTAGCAAGAGTACATGTTAGTCAAGGAAACAGACCAATAAGGGGCTGGAAAATAAAAGCTAAAGGTCAGGTTAGATAGACTTGGATGGCATGTGTTATGATTTGTGTGCATCAAAAATAAAAAAGTAAAATCAGGAAAAACCCAGTCTGTCCTTGCTGTGGTCTGAATGAACTGTTCCCCCCACCCAAAGGCTCCTGTTTTGCTCGTGGCAATTTAGGATAGTTGGGGAGCCTTTGGGAGGCAGAGCCTTGCTGAAGGAAGTGTGTTTCTGGGGATAGACTTTGGGGTAGTATAACCCAGCTCCAAGCCCATTTCTTAAAACAGCTTCTTTATTGCTGCTGTGGAGATGTGACACCCAGCCATGATGATTTTTTTCCTCAAAATTGTAAGGCAAAATAAAATCAACCCTTTTGTTCCAATAAATAAATAAATAAATAAATAAATAAATAAATAAATAAATAAATAAATAAATAAATAAATATGCTGACATTCTCACCCCCAGCAGTACAGGATGTAATGTTATTTCCAAATTGGGTTGTTACTGATGCAATTAGTTAAGATGTGTCCCTAGAATAGAAGAGTGAGTCTTTCATCCAATATGACTGCTGTCTTTGAAAGAAGAGGGGGGTTTTCACGTGCACAGTGAGTAGGATAAGTAGGAACACATGGGGGAGGATATCCATGTGAAGATCGAGGTTGAAGTTGGAGTTATGCAATCACAGATCAAGAAAACACCAGAAGCCAATAGACACAAGTAAGGATAAAACCTCCTTAGAAGAGGGCATGGTCCTGCCAGCACTTTCTTTTGGACTTGTAGCCTGCAGAACTGTTAAGACAAGAGTATCCTTTATTTAAAGCCAGTTTGTGTGTACTATTTTGTTATGGTGGTCTTAAGAACTGTAGATCTGAATTTAATTGAAATACACATATCCATGTTGGGTTGGGGAACTATTGAAGAATCCTTGCCAAAGGACGAGGGGAAACAGTGAAATTCATTGTATGTTAACATTGCAGAATCTATCGAACATATATTAGAGATAAGGAGTAGACAGAAGATATACCTTTCCTATAGTTTACCAAATGTTCAAAATCTGTTGACCACTGGGAAAGAAACAATTGAGTTTGAGAAAAAGATTATCCTTTCCTTTTTCTATTAGGCCTACAACGTAGTATCAGAGCATGATATTGCATAGATAAAGAAAAAGAAATGCTTTGAAATGAAGTTCTTCCAGAATACCTTATTTAGTGATGGGGATGTCACAGTGAAAAATGGCATTACTAATGCTGTAATGTAGACATTCAAATTATTTTGATATTGATATTTTGATGTTGATTAAAAATAATTCAGTTGAGAGCTCATAACCATGAAATAAATTAGCTTTCCAGTAGCAAGCCCTTTGAGTTCCCAGAATTGTTTTCCTTGATATTTATCTGAATTGGAGAAACTGATTTATATCCATATCTTGAAATGTCCATTTCTATGCAAGTAAAAAACTTAAGAAGCATGCTTTAACTAAGGTCAATACTAAGGATACTCTTATATATGATAGGTATACTTCCTCCAAATATCATGAGTTGTACTGACAGCTGATAGCTTTGTTGTAAGAGTATAATTTCTTTCTAAATTGGGCAGGTGGTTCTCAAACCTACAGTGCTCCAAAAGCTATCTATTCTTGAATGACTTCTAATTTGAATATTTCAAACACGCCTGCTGTAATTACAGAAGACTTGAGTATGTCATTAGTGTGCTAAACCACAGAAATGCATACATACATATGCCATAAGTGAAGTATCTTTATGAAAGGGAACAAACTTCTGAACCTGGCTTGCCACCACTGAAGATAGCACCCACAGATCCTCAGTAACCATAACCCAAGAAGCCCTCCCATAGGCCCAAAGATTTAATTGCATTTTTCTAAACATGAAAAGATTAATAGACAATTTAGTACTGAGATCTGTCTCTGAACCAAACATAAAATCATAAAATTCACCTGGAAATGTTTTGACTCAAAGAGAAAATGAAGGAGCTGGAAAATGTTTCCAGAGTTGACCAGTGACCAGAGGGGGACACTCACCTTGAATCTCTGTGTCCTGGCCAATTGGCTGGGGGACCAGGAACAATCAAATAGAGAAACTTGCATCTTACAGTCCCCAGGGTTTGATTTTGTGTGTGTGTGTGTGTGTGTGTGTGTGTGTGTGTGTGTGTGTGTGGTATATGAGTGTGTGATGTGTGTGTTTGAGTGTGAGTGTGTGTTTGTGTGGTGTGTGAGTGTGTGATGTATGTGTTTGAGTGTGTGTGTGTGTGTGTGTGTGTGTGTGGTGTGTGAGTGTGTGATGTGTGTGTCTGTGAGTGTGTGTGTATGTGTGTGTGTGTGTGTGTGTGTGTTGCTGCATTTGCCTGGGAACTCAAAATCAGGGTCTTTAGCCTGTGGATACAGAGTGACATGGATGTCTTTTCAAGGTGCTCCTAGGCCTTCATCCCTGTTGCTCTGAGGTTTATAGTTTCTTGGACTCATTCCTTCCTCTCCAGTCTGTTAATTTGCAAACTGATCCAACTCCATCTACAGTTATATGTGGGATCTATGTATTCTTTTCATCTAGAGAACCCTGACTACTACAGCCACCGTGTATGTATTAGGCTTTAGCCCATAACTTCTAAGTATGATTTATTCCCGCCAAATCTCCCCTTGAGGCTTCTTTCCTCATTGAGACCGTGTGGGGAGGTTGGGCCTAGTGATAAGTATTTTGGTTTTTGAGGTGGAGCAGGTTTGAGTGAATTAATGCTGTTAGCTTACGAGTGAATTCTCCTTCACAAAACTGGATCATTTGCTACTAGAGTGGGTCGATCCCCCCATCACCCAGTGTGTTCTACACATGCCCATCTTTGGCTTTTTCTTCTAGGAGGTAAAGCAACAGAAGCAAAGCAGACACTGATACCAAGCTCTTGGACTTTCTAGTCTCCAGAATCCTGTTCCAAAATAGCAGTCTCTTCCATCCATGACTCTGTCTCATGTATTCCTTTGTTGCAAAACAGAATGAACTGAGACATCTTAATATCCTAACACTGAGTCTTAGAGAAAGGCTTTATTCCCCCAACATGTTGAAGAAGTGACTTAGGATCCAACAGTTGTATGACTATGTCCACCAAGGATTCTAAAGTCAAACTCAGGATTCCTTAGAAGCTAATGAACTCTTCATACCATGTAGCATAAACTTCTAAGCGTTATGGTAAAGACACTACTAACCACTCTAAAAATTGGGGGAAGATCCGTAGTCACTAGTTTAATTCATACTTGATGATTGTTTAATGTCAAAAGATAAATCAACAAACTGCATGTTCTTGCCAATGAGACAGACACAATTGTGTGGTTTCTTGACCTCCAATTACACACACATGGACTTCTATCCCAATTAGTTTATTTTCTTACTGTTAAATACTTGATTTCACCTTCTGACAATTTTTCCAAAGACCAAGATGTTGCTTTGGTCAAAAACTCATTGTTAATAACTATATTTGTAATGCAGCAACTTTGCTTCAATTTGAGTTCAGTCTGTTATAGTCAAAGGAGACTGCTCTCTGCTTTCATATGAACTGAATTAATTCACAGTGAATACAGCCATCAAGCGTACTAATTGTGTTGAATCACAGTACCCAAGAGTTGCAAGGCTGTCAGGGGAAGCACATTACAGAAGCAAAGTACTCAATTGAAAAAAAAATCCCTTTTAACATAAATATTTCATAATAATTAGTTTTGTTCCCATTTAACCCCAGTGATTTTCATTTCCTGAAATATATTTTGACATTTAAAAGAAGATTCAAAAAATTCTATTGCATCATATATGACTCTTTTTTTAAGGAAGGTAACTGCAGAAGGAGGTTGGCCAGGGTGAATCCATTGTAATCTTTGACATATTTCTTTTTAAGCCATATTAGTGTTATCCAGGGTGAAGAACAGCACACATACCCACACAGTGCCTACAGATCTCTTTCAGATACAATAGCATAGTTAAAATATCTTAAAGTTAGATATGAGAACCAATCAGTATTAAAAACTCTTACTATATAGTGAGAGGGCAAGAATGACATTTTCTTTGATTCTGTGACAGTTATGATTTGGATCTGCAGGGTTTGGGTAGGATGCTGTGGAAGGGGCCCAAGATCATACATAGGTGGCATTGAGAGATGATTTAACAGTTTCTAGACCACAAAGGAAATCACATAAATAAACATGGAGTAATCATAGGAGAGGATTAAAACTGGTAGCAAAAAACTTCCTATAATAAATCCTATAATATCCTATAGTATTATCCTATAATAAATTATAGACAGTTACATTAAAGGGTTACATAAATGCTTAGTAATTCAGTTTGAACATTCAACTTGAAGAGAAAAAAAACCCAATGACCAAGGTCAACAAATTCAACTTATACAGGAAACAAAGAAAATGATGTTACAATCATTAAACCTTAGTCATCATCCCCCTCAGCAACAGAACACAAAGAGAAAAACTGGCTACTTCATGTACAATTCATAACCCCCTATTCCAGGATTTATCCAACAATCTCACTGAGGAAATTCCCCAGTGGATTGGGGACAGGGAGGAGGGAAATGGGGTACCATCACAAGACTTGCTCATACAATGTATCTAATTAATAACATTAAATAAGTTAAAAACATTTTATAAAAAATAATCTAAAAAGATGCATGGTACGAGGCTTCATAGTGCATTTTACCTTTTGCATGAGAATTTTCTTTTTTTAATTTAAAATATTTTATTTATTCACTTTCAAGCAGAGAGATACAGATAAAGGGGGGGGAGAGAGAGAGAGAGAGAGAGAGAGAGAGAGAGAGAGAGAGAGAGAGAGAGAGAGAGAGAGAGAGAGAGAGAGAGAGAACCAGGGCCACCACCTTGTGGGTCTGGCTTATGTGGGTCCTGGGGAATTGAACCTGGGGCTTTCGACACTGGAGGAAAGTGCCTTAACCGCTGAGCCATCTCTCCAGCCCTGCATGAGAATTTTCTATTCCATATTTTACAAAAAGTACCATATACTCTGTTGGAATTTTTTTTACCGAGTCAGTTGGAAAGCACAAAACAACCTCTAGGGATTTATCTGAGGTGAATATTAGATATGTGGCCATTTTGAGTTGATTGTAATGGCCTTCAGTATCAAGAATTACCAAAGGCCACATTGGGTATTCCCGACATCTTTTTCCTTCTATTTCTCAGTGTGAAAGTCCTCCAGTGTGTGCACCACAAAGTGGGAATGAAGTCTCAGCCCACTTCTGAACCTGATTTGATCTTGGACAACTTCCTTCATTCCCAAGAACCCTGATTCTTCTAACCCTAATCTAATTGCATATTGTACAGGATTGTGTTTTAATAACTCATGAAAATGATATATACTCAAAAATCTTCTTGAGTAGGTGAAAAGGAAACATAAAAATTAAGGAGTGAATTAAGGGATGACACTCAAACTTTGATGACAAGAGGCATGTCACATAGAGCTGCTCAAAGAATGTCCATGCCAGAAATTCTGGTTTAGTAAGACATTAATGATGTACTAGCTGTCTGGAAACACAAACTGGGAAATCGAGCTTTGAACCAATGTTTGAACAAATGTGAAACGCTAATGGCTTTATTTGGAATCCATGGATGTGTATTCATTCTCCCTGTGCCATTTCTCTACTGCAAACCTTCCTGCTTATTCTCAATGTCTAGTAGAAGCCTGCCTCTCACATGTCAACTTTCTCATCTGAGCAGCCTTGGGTTCTAAAGCCACAATGGCTATTGGAAGAGCAAAGCACATTATGTCATGTCCATCCTAAAATTGGGTATGTCAAGGTATTCACCATTTTGCCATCAAAGGGTTGTTTTCATGGAAACCAAATCCATCTCCCCAGATGTTTTAAATGAAATTCACAACTACTATCACTCCTTTTCTAAGTTGACTTGTGGATATTTATCGGTGGAAGGAGTCTTAACCATCATCTATCACTATATTTTACAACTAAAGAAATTACAGTCAGTACTAAATGACCCCAGACCAGAATCTGTTACAAATGAAGGATTTTCCCACACAAGAGAATCCAAATTGAGAGCAGAAGTTCCTTCCGAAGGGGTTTCCCCAACGAACCAAGCTTTTGCTAGTCAGTGTTAAACAGGAACCCAGTGGCCTAAATCACAGGGGTTATTCCTTCATGTAAGCGAATTTTGAACATTTGGATTCATGCCCTTCTGATCTTATGCATGCTTTAAGAAAGGAGGATCAGAAATCATACTTGCAAAACATTACCCTATGTTAACAAAATAAAATCCCCCAGGATTCTTCAGATATTGAAAACCCAGCATTAAATAGCATAAAAATGGAACCAGGGAGACAGTTCAGTGGATAAAACCTTTGTGTGTAAGCATGCACACCTGTTTGGATATCCAACACCCAGGTAAATACATAAAGCTGGGTGCCATAGCAGGCTTCTGTAATCTCAGCCTGCCTCCAGCCAGAAAGGAGGCAGGTAGAGAGGAACTGGTCGAGAGTTGGCAGGCCAGCTGGCCCCACACATGGTGGTCTGCCTCAAGTGACGTGGAAGGCAAGGACTGACACCAGGGTGTCTTCTGACATCCACATACACTGTGGCATGAGTGTGCCTGAAGTCACAGACTCGCATGCATGAACCTCTATACTGTACACACACACGCACACACACACACACACACACACACACACACACACACACACAGAGAGAGAGAGAGAGAGAGAGAGAGAGAGAGAGAGAGTTGCAAACTTGCTTTCTCAAAAAAGAGATTCTTCCTCATAGTGAAATGAATAGCACTTTTCTTTTTTTAACCATTGCATTAGAAAATGTAGGAATAAGGTTTGGGTAATTGCTGTTTGATATGGAGGGATTGGGGAGGAATTTATACTTTGAGTGATTTCATATTCTCCTTTCACACACAAGAGAGAGAGAGAGAGAGAGAGAGAGAGAGAGAGAGAGAGAGAGAGAGGATCTAAATTACTAAATTAAATCTTAACCCACTGGTTTGATAGATTGTCGTTACATTTTTTTTCAGAATTTTTCCTGTGAACCCAATGCCAGTGGTCCTTAGAATTCTGGCCTTGAAAGTTCCCTCTAAATTCAATAAAGTTTTGAATGTTATTGATTGTGCAAATGTGAAAAATTAACTTACCAGAAAAAAAAGCCCCAACACATCTAAAATGGGAATTGGCCAAGGAAACCCAAAGAATATTGTTTTAACTGGAAGTTGTACCATTAACTGTGAAAACTACTGTATTCCTGTTATGGCTTTTTGTGATATATTTATCACTGTGTGAGAACAGTTTAATCTACTCCATACAGAGAGCAGTAGGAGCTCTCTCGGTGCCCTCAAAATATGATGGCCTTTGCCACAAACAACTGATCTAAATTTCCTGTAGGTGGCAGGTTGAACTTTTTTTTCTAAAGGGAAATAACCCTTTTCAAAGAGTCAAATTTGTTTTTAAAGCTGCGGTGTCTTTAACCGCTTCTTTTTCCAGTTTTTCAGTTGACACCTTGTCACAGTTGAGGGTGGGTTGCATCAATCATTCTGGATTCTTACAGAAAATACGTTGTGGTGGTCAGCTCTCACATGCAAGAAGCTAAGTGCTCTTTGCGGGTGACTGCGCAGATATCTCTGATTTCTTGCCAGATCATTCAGAATGCCGCAAATCCATTAAATCTCTCCACGGGGAGGAAAAAAAATTCCCACATCCTAGAGAGAGAATTTATGAGTTCATTTCAATCACCACAAATGAAAGCCACTCTTAATATTTATTAGAGATTTTACAGTGGCAATATGCATTATCTATTCCTATGCCCCTCTGAAAGGCCAATTTCCCTTGAAACCTTGCATGGCTTCAAGCCACTCTGTAGAAACGATGGCCTATGTCCAAGTGGAATCAGGGGGTGCAAATGGATGACATTTCCTTATCCACTGGTAATGATTCCATTAAACCATGATGGTGACTAGGAGCTTCTGAGTTTTAAAAATCAAAGGGCAGATTTGGAATGTGCCGTCATGTCATTGTATCACTTCTCTGCTGTCATTTGTGACCATATGTCCTAAAGTGAATGGGGCTTTTTGTTGGCATCACAAAAGATGACTTTTAAAGCTGACATTTCTTTCACTTAGAGAAATGCATGTGCTGAGGACATAGTCTATGAGCCCAAGAGTTCTCATTAATCTCTATCTTTCTACTACCATTGTTCAAGTCACCATCATCTTTCATCACTTTTTCCTCTCTACACTGTTCTCACGGTATGGAGAGTGAACTTTCATACCATCAACAAGCAACAAATAAACACACACACAATGTCTATCAGCTTCAAACACCTTTTGCACAGTTCCCTGATGCTTTCAGAGGACGAACCAAAAACTTAGCATAACTTAGAAAGTCCTATGTATTTTCTTGATTTCTTTCCTGGCAATTCTGACCGTTCTCTCATTCATTGCATACTCCCTAACTTCAATTCATTAGAGTCTAAGTCAACTATCAGTACCCAGAAAGTGCTTCCTCACTCTGTGACTAGATTACATCTGCCCATTAAAGACCTTCATAGAGCCACATACAGGTCATTGCTATTATTACAGTTGTCCTTTTATGGTTTTATAAGATTATTTCCATTCTTGTCTCTCATTAGACTATGAGGTCCATGGTGGATGTTTTGTACAGCATTGTATCTTAATCTGGCACAAGAAAATATTTTAATTGCTAACTAAATGAGTTCTTGATGTAAATACTTTTTGTACTTTGTCTTAGCAGTCCTTTGTCTAAGTGACATGTAGGCCTCAGTTTGGGTTGAGCTTGAGGTTAGCTGTAATAAGAGCATATTTCTAATCCAATTATTCATCAGTATGGTTATATTTAATAGCTGGGAACCATGAGATGCATAAAGATTGTATACTGAATATTCATAAGGGATTTTAGAGTGGATTCAACCACTTGTTTTACAACTATCCAGGAAGGAGAGGGAACATGAATTTCTTTCCTTCATTTTTCATTCTACCATGAAAAAGATTTGTTGTGCCTGAGAGTTATATCCCCACTCTGAAATAAAATATCTTGAAATGTGTAAGACATGTGGCCATGATAAAGTAGATGAGTTTTAAAAAGCTAAAGTCATTTTACATATGTAAGGCATTGCTAATGCAGTGATAATTTGGGAGCTCAGAGAAGCATAATGTTGAGACCTGCATACTTAGCTTCATCCCCAGGTTTGGGTGTTCCTTAAAGCGTCAAGACTTGGAGCCTACAGACTCCCAGGAAGCAACAACTGCTTCACATTAGAATGGAAATGTACATTCAACAGTGATGGCAGCATTATGTCCTAGAATACAGAATTGTTGAGAATTGTTAATGGTGATTCCATGTTATAGTCATCTATAGTCCAGGGGAATACCTGATTTATAACAGTCTCCCTACTTTTGTTCATTCAACACATAAGAAATAGAACCTCAGAGAAATCAAGTGACATTACAATCATACACACTGGTGAAGAAGGGAAAGGAAATGACTGGGCAGTTTAGGGTAGCTAGACTCCAGTAGTGAACAGTGCATTTCTTAGCTAAAAGCAGGAAATGTCCTTAGTCCCATAACAGTGGGACTTTTTCCCTAAAGGAGTCCTTACTGAGGCCAGAAATGCCACAAAGGAGGGTCTGGGTTATTCTGATTTCTGTCCTAAAGGAGTTCCCCTTCCTGGACACCTGAAGAGACATGGGGTCTGTACTATCCAGTTCCCTCCCCCCACACACATCCAATCAAACCTTCTTAACTCCAAAACAACAAACTTCAATGGTATCCCATTTTGGGTGACATCCTCATACTATACAGGACTTCTGTCCTTGTTCCTTCTCTTGAACTCTCTGCCTCACCTTCCATCATGCAGAGATTTCATTCATCTATTCATGAGACAAGAATCTGCAACTCACTGATGGAAAGTAAGTTTTGTGTGACTGTGAGCATCCAGCACCCTAATTCCCAAGTTAAAAGCCTACCCTAGAGCCAAGAAAGGCTCTGTTGCTCTTAAAAACAACTTATATTATCATATGAACAGAATAATGCTGTTTACAATTGAAGGCCAGGCTTATTTGTCTTTAGCGCCAAGTACCTCTTCATTGCCACCAGTATTTATCCCAACTAAAGCAGAATGTAAGAATGACGTCGTGATGGGAAAAATTTGCATTAAGAATTAGGTTTAGAGTCAGAACTAGTTCCACCATCATCAGCTGAAGGACCTCAGTTAATTCACCTCGGTTAATTGAATATGTGATTCAATTTTTCCATCCATAAAATGGCAATTTTGCCCAATTCATAATATAAAGGCATAAAAGTTATGCTGGATCTTGAAGGTTATGGCTCTATTTAGTAAGATAATAAATCCCTATCTGGAATCTTCACTTTCACATACACATGTATCATTTTATTTTAGACTGCAGGGTAGTTAAATAAGGTTAGGTTATTAGTTCCCTCACAGCAATTACAAAACTACTATATTTGCAGGAACTTTTGGATTCTTACAAATTTGGGCTTAAAATCTTTCTCTTTCATCAACTATAATATTGCACAAATCATTTAATTATACTTCAGATTCCTATCCCTGAAATAAGGATAATGATACCACCTCACTGAATTATTACACAAATAAGCTTGGATAAAACAACCAAAGCACAGTAAGTGACGAGCCCACGGAGATTGTAATTACCATAATACTGATGTGCACATGCGACTTGAACAAAATCACAGAGGTGACAGGATGTGTGTAAGCAAGGGGACATGTGTGGTACAAGGGCTTCTGCAGTGGGGTGTCTTATTGCCATCCAGCACTACACTGCATAGAACCCTCTCTTCTGCCCCTGTCCACACTGTTATTTCAACTTCCCCCGTGGGCCTTTCAAATTTGGTCCTCTGAAATATCATAGAAAATATTTTTAAAGTAGTTCTTGTTTGAGTGGTAGAGCCCTTCACATCCAAAATGAAAATGTAGATACTTTGGTTCATAAAGAAGTTAGCATGGCCAGGAGATCCTAGCTGGAAACCAAGCTAAGAGAATTCATTATGTAGTTGCTGGTTCTGTCTTATCTCGCTTGAGTTACAGCTGGTGTTCGTATCCTGAGAACAGGAGAGAGAGGAAGTTGCCAGGACAGAGGAAGTTCAATCAATCAGGGAAATGCAAAAAATAGAAAACAAAATCTCTAAACCTAAAATACTTATTCAGGGCGAGGATGGTGGGAATATGGTCAATGAAGGTCACATGTAAAATGAGAAGAAAAGAAATCCTTTGAAAGGAGGAAGAAATCTTCATGTCATAATTTATTACTCTCTTCTAGCATGTAGGGCTTGCCTTCCTCAGTGGATCCTCTGATTTAAAAATATTGAGGATGAATAAAACTGGATAGCTTTTGTCCATCCAAAACATGAGACAGAAGTCCAGAAAGTTGAACCCACACTTCAGTTGAGTCCAGGCTAACAATAGTGTTCTTTGAATTGCAATAACCTCCAACCGCAACCCTACACACACCAGATGCTTTTGACTTTAACTATACAATATTGAATTATGTAATTCTGCCACAAAAGAAAATTTGGAAAACACTTGACAGGCTCACCTAGACTTTATCCTTAATTTAATGCAGTAGAATAAGCAAGCAGAGGATAAAAAAGATGTGCAGAGAAAAGCAGTAAAAAACCAGTAACAACAACATCAACAGCCTTAAGTAACTCATAGGAAAACGAGTCTTAGTTTTTATAGCAATTGTAGACCTCCAAAAAAGTTTGTTTTCCTAACTGACATGCATAAAGTTTGTGTGGTTGTGAAATGCCAGACATCAACCCAAATAATTATGTTGGTTTGAAAGCTGCATTGCTGTGTTTCAAAGGTCTAATTTAATAAGATTTCTATCCAGGACTTCTAGAGTAATACCTCACATGGGGCCATTACATTTTCTCACTTTATCTTTATTTTTTGTTGTAAAAGATTTTATTAGAGAAGACATTCAAACATTTTACACACTTTTACAAATTACTTTCTTCGAACGAAACCTAAAGAATTTCCATAAACCTGACAACTTGTGCTATTACAATGCCTCATGTTTTCATAATTTAAGTGCTTTTTATAAGCTTCTTTTTAAAAATGTAAAATGTGTTTGCAGGTCAAGCCGTATCTTTTCCAGGTTTACTTTATATACTCATGCAACACTATGTTTACAACCTAGTGAATTTCTATACTGAGAAATGTAATGACTTCTTTTTTCATTTTGCCTATTAATTAGCATGTGTGTCTGTGTGTGTGTGTGTGTGTGTGTGTGTGTGTGTGTGTGTGTGTGTGTGGTCTATGCACATGTGCAGATAGATGTGTGTGGCCTGTGTACATGAATGTGGAGGCCAGAGGAGACTGCCAGGTGTCCTCCTCTATTTTTTGTCCATCTTATTTCCTTGAGATGGGGTCTCTCACTGAACTTGGAGCTCCTGCCATTTTCTGGTAAACTGGTTAACCAGTAAGCCCAGCAACCCTCCTGTCTCTGCCCTTCTCAGCACACGGGTTATAGATGTGCTTTTACATGGGTACCAGGAATCAAACTCAGGTCTGCAAGCTTATGTGGAAAGCTACCTTTTATCTTTCAGTTCCTATAAGCTACCATTATAAATGTGAAACAATAGGTTATCCACCCTTCACACTCTCAAAACACATGTGCTTTCTTCTAACACCCCAAGTTTGTAGACTGAATGGCTCAGAGGCACCTGACATGAATTAAATGAGTAAGTCAATGAATGGATGAGAAAACTAATATAGCATTTCTTATCTCTCAATTTTTTCTTAGATAAGTAGTGATTCTCACTCCTTCAAACATTACATTGACTTTAATTAAAATGTTTTCATAACATAATAATCAGGAACATTCCTATATATAAAAATATTCTGAGGATAAAAAGGTAAACAATTGCATTCACAATTGGCTCAAAAAGTAAATACTAGACTGTAGAAATGGTTCAGTGGTTAAAGGTATTTACTTGCAAAGTCTGATGGCATGGGTTTGATTCCCCATGTAAAGCCAGATGCACAAAGTGGAGCAGATGTCTGGAGTTCACTTGCAGTGGAAAGAGGTCCTGATGTGCCTATTCTCTCTGTCTCTCTCTCTCTCTGCCTCTCTGTCTCTCTCTCTCTCACACACACAAATAAATTAAAAAAATTTAAAGTAAAATATGTGAAAATAAACCTAGTGAAATATGTTTATAATGAAAAAAATTTTAAAGAATCAAGAGAGAAATTGAAGACAATCAGAAACAGAAAAACATCACCTGCTCATGGATTGGAAGAATCAGCATTGTGAAAATGGTTGTCTCATCAAATGCAATCTACAGATTGAATGCAATACCTGTCAAAATTCATATGCTGTTCTTCACTGAAATTGAAAAATCAATCTTAAAATTTATTTGCAAACACAAAATACCTTGGATAGTCAAAGCAATCCTTTGCTTTGAAGGAGAAAAGTCATTAATAGTCTTACCTAGTGCTACATTGAGCCACACAACCATCCAGCCAAGCAAATGTACCCATAGTGCAATAGTGGCATTGCTGTTATGAGGGTAACAACTGCTCTCTGCTTCACAGGAGAGAGCCATACCTGATATTGGAAACCTAGTCCAAAACCAATGGTTGGGAAGGCCCTAGGCCATAGGGGGACAGCAAGTACTTAAAGTATAACTAAATAAATATGCTTTGCCCATCAAATTGCCCTCTAAATATTTATGTTATTCCCAAAGATTTGTGCTGCTATTAGGGCTGAGAATAAGTGTTGAGTGCTTATCACTAAATGAGATATCTTTATTATGCTCTCCAAGGCTCAGGGGGCATTAAGGAGGAGGGGGCAGGAAGAGCCAAAGGAAGAGAAGAAATGCTTTGGGATGCTGTCTTCCAGACATGAAGTGGCCATTTCACTCATGACCTCACAGCAGCTTTGGTTACCCGAAGAAGACCTTCATAATATTGAGATCATACACATTCCATCACAGATGGTGGAGGAGAGAAAACAGAAGAGCACCAAGTTGTGAAGAAGGGATTCAATGGAAGGGGAGGGCTGGGGGACAAAGGAAGGTCATGGAAAATAATTATGATCAAAATACATGCTATGAATGTATGAAACATGTCCATTAAAAGTTGTGTATAATACAGGGTCTCATTATATAGTCCAGGCTAGCCTTGAACTCACAATCTCCTGCCTTGGCTTCCTTAGTGCTGGGATTAGAAGTATGTATCACCATGCCCAGACAATTTTCCGAGTTACCAATTTTTATTTGCAAACTTCAATTTTATTACTAACAACAAATTTGTCTATTATTTTCATCAAATCGAGCTACCATATTCATTTTTGAGAAAATATATGTTTAAACCTTTAATTCTTATGAATAAATGTATTGTTATCCTTAAAAATTGTCATGTAAATTATTCATTCTTAATGATTTGTTCTTCAATAAGGCTCTTGGAATTATTTCTAGAATATTCTCAAATTCATTCATTCCAGTGTTAAGTGTAGTACATACAGCTATTTGTATTTGTTGTGTATCACCGTTTTCACTTGTTTTTCACAATTCTCATTCCAGATTAGCATTCACTGTGTCTTCTTCTCCACCAGTGCTCCAAATATGTCTGCAAAGCTTCTTTTTCCATCTCATCACAATTCCAACACAAATGAGCAAAGTTTAGAGCTCTTCTCACAAACAGTTTGTGGTGTTAGAGTTGAAATATGATGTTAAGTTATGAGGAATATTACACTATGTACTAATTTACAGCCCACCTTCTACAGGTTGGATGGGTTATTATTTACCTGGTCAGAAAACTATTCCTATCAGTGAGACCACAGAGACTTTTCAGCAGGATGCTAACATCACCAAGGTTCAAAGATATAATCTATGAAGTTAGATTTGCACCTTTTTTTAAACAAATTATTTTCTTTTTTTTTTTTTTTTTTTTTTTTTTTTTTAAATATTTTATTTATTCATGTTCAAGCAGAGAGAGAGAGAGAGAGAGAGAGAGAGAGAGAGAGAGAGAGAGAAAGAGAATACACCAAGGCCACCAACTTGTGGGTGTGGCTTATGTGGGACCTGGGGAATTGAACCCAGGGCCTTAGGCACTAGAGGCAAGTGCCTTAACCGCTGAGCCATCTCTCCAGCCCTATTTTCTTTTTTAAACAATGAATTTTCTTATGAATCTATTTAAATATACATATATTTATTTATTTGCAAACATAGAGAGACACAGAGAGAAGATGGGGCCTCTATCCACTGCAAATGATCTGCAGATGCATGTGCCATTCTGTGCATCTGGCTTTCTGTGGGTACTGAGGAATCGAACCCCGGTTGTTAGGTTTTGCAGGCAAGCACTTTAACCACTGAGAAATCTCTCCAGCCCAAGATTTCTCCCATTTTCTAAATCATTTACTGCTTGCTTTCTTTTCCCTGTTTCCCTCTATTCTAATTCCTTTTGTTTCTCCGTGTGTGTATGTGTGTGGTGGACAGGCATGTGAGTGTGTGTGTGTGTGTGTGTGTGTGTGTGTGTGTGTGTGTGTGTAGAGGACAGAGATCAACATCTTAATCACTTCCCCCCTTTTTTAATGGGAAGGGATTTATTGAAGTTACAGATCTAGGGGAAGTTCCATAATGATGAGGGTCTCTTATTGAACCTGGAACTAGCCAATAGGGCTAGTCTAGTCATCCTGGCTATGTCTCCTAGTGCTGAGATTACAGTCATGTGCCACCATACCTGCCTTTTTATGTTGGTGCTGGGGATCCAAACTCAGATACTCATGTTTGTGTGACACTTGATTCGCTGAGCCATCTCACCAACCGCTCATATTGTGTTCTTCTAAAATATTTTATTTTACTTATTTCCAAGGAAAGAGAGAAAGAGAGAAGGTGATGGGTGTGCCAGGGCCTCTAGCTCCAGATACATGTGCCATTTTGTGTATTTGGCTTTATGTGAGCACTGGCCCATCAAACCTGTGTCCTTGGGCTTTGCAGGCAAGCACCATAACCAATGAGCCATCTCTCTAGCCCACTCTATTAATTCAAATTGAACACCTTCAATTCTTACTCATTCACCTAGTTTTCTAAATTTAAATATTATTTGCCAAATAAATAGAAACAACATGCCAAAATGAGAAAATAGACATGAGGATGAGAAAAAAATCATCCTGTTTAGAGAAAGTACCCTATACACATTATCTGTGGCAAAGATTGTGGAAAACAAACTGGGGACCTGGCTAGCAGGCATAGGAGGTGAACTCATTCATGTCTGGCCCTGTAGGTGTCTAGGGAGACCCCGGGGTGTTTCTAAGGGAGCAGTGACATTACTAGATATCAGCTTTGAGGTCATGCTGGCACTGCTCAGTTAGCTGCACACCTGACAAAAATGATTCAAGGGAGGAAGGATTCATTTATTCATTTTGCTCATGATTTCAACAATGGGCTAGTCCATCTTGGCAAGGAGGGCATGGTGGAACACAGAAGTTCACATCCTAGCAGCCAGAAACCAGAACAGGGCTGTAACATGAAGGATCCAGGGCAAGATACATCCCTGAAGGACATGCCCCCAGTGACCTTCTTCCTCCATCCTTCCTCCTTGCCTTCCAGAGCTCTGGGAAAAGTATAAATTCATCAATTCTTTGAACCCTTGGTTACCAAGGTCAGAGCCTTCATAATGTGATTGTCTCTGAAGATGCCTTCACAGACACACTCAGAAGTGTGCTTTACTAAACTCCTGGACATTTCTCAACCCAACCCAATGGACAAGGCTAAACATTAGGTAACCTGGTAATGCTGTTTTCTTGATTTGGGGGTGGAGAGAATCGCTGACACTGGAAAAGTTGCCAAGAAGACAGAACTGAGAGAGACAAGTAGACACAGTGTGAAGTAGTTCATCACTTCTTCACAGACCACTGCTTTTCTCGGGCAGTCTTGACCTCTTATCCCGAGTACCAGAGGCTCTGTGCCCCAGAAGTACTGTAACACATCAGCAGTTAGCACCCACTGTTCCCCTTATGAGCAGATTCATAGTAAAATCTTTAGTCCCTAGATGTGTTCACTAGCATTTGCGTACATCCTGTTCCTTCTGCTGAAATAGCTTCATTAAAAACATTTCCATTATCCCCACTTTCTCTTTTTGGACCCATTTTGATGAGATCACGTGGATTTCCTACAGGACTTTCTCATCTTTTTCTCCGATGCCCTCACAGTAGTTTGTGTGTTATCTTGCCTTGAGATGCTGTATGCAAACCTCATTTTCCTGACTTTTGTGATGTGCTTCTTCCTCTCAACTATTTTCATTTTTCGTGTATTTTACTCAGGCTTCTGCTTTGCTCTTTCAGTCCTTTGACTCTGCTTCTTCTAGACAAAGCTTTGTTGTCTTCACTTTATATATGTATATATAATCTTGATTTTCATAGGAACAAACCTCAAAATATTTTAGACATGTAAAATGACTGGATATAACACCCTTTTTCTTGTCTAGATTACATTTGTTTCTGAATGTGATAAAAAAAAACTTTGTTTTTCCATTTTGTAAATAAAAATTTCCCCTAGATTTCTAAACCCCCATTATTTGCTATGATCATAGTATTATGCAGAGGTCCTGTCACCTTCACAACATGAAAACACTTCACTTTTTGCTTTCCTCTTTTTTTTTCCCTCTAGCATGCAGAGCGTCTTAAGGATTCCGCCATCCCTCTTCTAAATTGATTCCAAGTACTTGGCTTCAAATATATATATATATTTGGTTGCTTCCTGTTGCAGTCAACTTACTCTGTTGCTGCGCAGAAAGAACCCAAGCAAAACTGGCTTGTGGAGGAATGGGTTTATTAGGCTTTTGGCCTCGAGGGGAGACTCCATCCATCCTGGCAGGGAAAACGATGACATGAGCAGAGGGGTGGACATCACCTCCACCACAGCACTGCCAACAGTGGTAGGAAGGTGTGCCAAACACTGGCAAGGGGAAGCTGGCTTATAACCCCCATAAGCCCGCCCCCAACAACACAGCTCCAGTGAGGTTGTAAAACCCAAACTGCCATCAGCTCGGGATCGAGCATTCAGAACACATTCATTTGTTTGTGGGGGACACCTGGATCCAACCATGACACTTCCACTATCTATTTTAAGATGTCATTGAAATCCTCTCTCAGAACCACTCCCCTCAAATGTTAGGGGGGAAAACACAGATGTCTAGTCTTCCCTTTCACATGATTTTTCATGGAATACACACTTTTATAAATCTGATATTTTATTTCTCTCGGCCTATATCAATTCCAAAATTCGATTTTCCCACTCCTCAGACCCTTCACACCTATGAACAACAACTGTCTGTTAAATGTCTGTGTGTCCCATTCTCTTGTTGACTTCTGTGAGGAGCCCTTCACAAGCAATGCTTTTCCATGTCTAGGTCACTTTGGCTGTGGAATGATGAAGAATAATGTTGCTTCTTTCTAGTCTTAACACAGACTTCTGCACTCTTTCATCTGGGGATGAATGTTTCCTACAACTGACAAGAGTTCTGATACATTTCATTTAATCTTCCCAGTAGCTCTGCCTAGTAGATGTTGATCATTACACCTTGCAATTAGTTGGTGCATTTAAAATGAGTGTTTCATGATCCTCCTGCCTCCGCCTCTTCAGCAATATCCTACCGGCGTGTGCCATAGCACCCATCAGTAACAACTCACTTGGGTAAGGAAGACCGAGATGAGTACTAAGATATACAGGATCCCTTGCCACAAGGACTAATACAGACAGCCCACGAAGGGGGATATACAACTGATCAGGGATGGGGAGGGGGGAAAGTGGGGAATTCAGGATAACAATGCATGGTTTGCCCACTAAATAATGTAACTCATTATGGATAATAAATATTAAAAAAAAAAGAAAAAAAATGAGTGTTTCAGAAAACTGGAGGTTACCAGGAACTGAGACTACTGGACAGAATTGGAATTCGTGGGTTAAGGAGGAAGTTTGCTCATCGGAGGTGGGTTTAGTTCATCAGAGCCAGCTTGCAGCGTGCTGAGCAGGGACATATTTGGGTCAAAAAAGACTTTGCTGAAGACAAATTATTTTCAGGCCACCTCAAAACTCTGTTACCCAAATCAGGCACTAGCATCTACTTTACCGGAAATTTCTGAAATCCTGAAAAAATTGTTGTCCTTATAGTTTTGATTCATTTCTCCTTCAATATGGTCCAAGGCCCAGCACCATCGTACCTGATTATGTTCACTTTAACAAAAATACAGTCATACTTTCACCCTTTAAAATGACAAAAATGTCACCTCTGACTACTTGTCATTAATAGTAGCATTCATTTCAGAATTACATCTTCTCCCCTAACGCTCTGTAACTTCTTTGGAGTGAAAGTTAAATAACCCAAATAATAACGCTGCAATTACTACAGAAAAAAAAAACCCAGCTAGGCTAAAATGAAACTGGATAGTTTTCACTTGTTATTATTATAGAATATAGGTGTAGAATATAAAAATAATAATTTGCACTCATCTAACTTCTTTCACCGAAGTGTCTCAAATCCCTGAGTGTAAGTGGTCTCATTAAGTTTACCAAACCAATTTAACTCTAACATGTTCTTGAACTCCACTGCAAATCCACTGAGGCTGCTCGGCCACAAATGCTGAATGTTACCATTTGAAATTCTGTGCCTTCTGCAGATATGTTTGACCTTCTTGCAGACAAAACCCACTTGTCATTTAGGTATGTACTAAGATAGACAAGACCATCTACATACAAAAGACTATGACTCTTGTGTGTACCCACCACAGACACTCATGTCCACACAACTGAGTTTACATGCAGCTGGATTAATTAGAATGAGTGAAACTTTATCTATCTGAAGAGAAAAACAAGAAGAAATGCTATTAGCAATATCTATGAAGCAAAGTCCATTGGTTTTTAGACTTTTTAAAAGCAGCAAATGTACTTAGATATTATTATATTGCATTTGAGGGGTTATAGAGGGTACAAAGAAAAATTAGATATAGGAAGTCAACAAACATCTAAAAATTTCAACTACATGGCAGAATATGGTCAGCTTCAGGAAGATAGAGGCAGTGTATAAAAACTTTAGTTCACTAAACCAATGGTCTAATAGTGTCACTTGTTACATAGTGAATAATGACATGTTTGATGGATACATAAGGAAACAGTGACATGCTCATAGGATCTTGGAGTTTAAAGGAAGGAGAGATTACTTCCATCTGGCTTGGTTCAGAAAGGCTTTCTAGAAGACAAAGTATCTATGTGAACTTGAGGAGAACTGGAGAAGTATGAGAACCCATTCCAGAAATGGCTATTGTGAAGGATCACACATTTCACTCATCACTGGTTACAGGTTTTCTTCAGACCCTGTAAGTTTTATCAATGCGCTTCTATCACTGGTAATCTTCACTTTAATCTTCAAAGACTTAGACACGAATCTTAACTTGTGGAGACAAGACAATTAGCTTTTGCGAAGACTTCGAATGCATTTAAAATACAACTACTAGGGCTGGAAAGACTGCTCAGTGGTTAAAGGTGCTTGCTTGCAAAGTTTGCTGGTCTAGGTTCAATTCCCCAGATCCCACAAAAAGCCAGATGCACAAAGTGGTTCATACATCTGGAGTTCTTTGGAAGTGGTTAGAGGCCCTGGCACATTTCTATTTTCTCTCTCTCTTTCTCTCTCTCCTTCCAAATAAATAAATAAAATAAAACAAAATATAGCTACTATCTAATGACAGAATAATTCTTACAAGAAAATGGCATAGAGTAGGCTTCCTTGGCACAGAAAAGTATCCCATTAATCCTCTGAGAAGGCAAAGAAACATTAACTAAAAGGTAATTAAGATATAGTGCATGTCCCAAGGAACTTAAGTTCAAGCTGAAAAGAATGCAATATCCTTAAGGCCTAGAGCTTTATGATATCAAATTTAAGTTTCTCAAGTATCTTGTGAGTTTAATGTGACAATTTTCATTTTCCAGTCAAGAAAATTAACATTAAATAGGGTTTTGTTTTTGAGGCAGGGTCTTACTCTAGTCCAGGCTGAGCTATAACTCATTCTGTAGTCACAGTCTAGCCTAGAAATTGCAGTAATCCTCCTATTTCTGCCTCCTCAGTGCTGGGGCCACCTTACCTGGTTTAGATTAAATAGTTTGAATGATTTGCCTAAACTTAAAAAGTAGCAGAGCTAAAATTCAAAGGAAATTTGTCTAAGTTTAGAGGCTGTCTTCTTTCCTTACATTTCTTTGATTAGCTCGGTATATGAAAACACCGAGGAAGTTCTAGATCATAGCCTCATATTCTATTATCTCTCTGACCTTCACTTTGTTAACATTTTTTGTGCTTCACATTTTGCAACTGTAAAACACTAGAGAAATAATATCAGAACAATCCCATTCTTTACAGGGTTGTTATGGGATTTAAATGATTTAACATAGATAAAGTGATTCAGAGAATAGCAAGACCATAGAAAATGGGCATTGAAATGGTCTACTATCTGTTAGTGTCACTCCATTAAAATAAAAATAATTTAGACAAATAAAATAATTTAGACAATACAATGAGCATTTGCTTGACCTGAATGAGCACCCGAGTCTACCTTCAATTAAAATGAAACTTCTGGAAATACTATGCTGCAGTCCATGTGTACACAAATGAACACATATAACATTAACATAGTTACAGCCACAAGAGCCGATCTTCTGGGAAAGACAGTGGATTCTCCTGAACCTGAGAAATGTGACAGAACTGCTCACTTGTTTTTGGTTTCTTTCTTGCTGGCCAGATGAATGGTCAGATGAAGACCATTCACCCCTGCAGTTTACAGACTTACCCATGGGAGGAAGAGATCGGAATCCGTGTGAGAGGACTTGAGTCGGGGGTGGTGAGGACAAGAATAGCAGGTGTCCCAGCAACCAGCTTGGGCAATTGGACTATCAGCACATGCCCAGAGTGAGCTTTCTGAAAAAGGCACCCAGCTATTCTGCATCGGAACTTCGTGTTGGTAAGGAGATAACATGTCTTCCAATTTCCACCTGCCAGGAATGCTGTGCCTATCCTGGTATGCATCTTCCATCTTCCTTGAGGGCATGTGGTTAGCTTTCTTCTCTTGTGATTTGGTTAATTTCATACACGAAATGAAGGTGTCATCACCACCATCTTCTGCAGGATACAAGAACATAGGTTAGGCCAGGGGTGATGGTGCACACCTTTAATCCCAGCATTCAGGAGGCAGGGATAGGACGATCACCATAAATTCAAGGCCATCCTGAGACTACATAGTGGATTACAGGTCCACCTTGGCTAGAGTGAGACCCTACCTGGAAACCCCCCCCCCCAAAAAAATCAAGACTACTAATTCTTCATATGAAGAAATTATGAATACTGTATTTTACATAATAGAAAAATAAGTGAACAACATAGGACAAGTCAGGGTGTCATTCACTTTCAAAAATATTTTGCAGTATTTTGTCTTTTAAAATAATTTCTTTTGGTATATGGAATTGCTTTGAAAAGTCACATTTACCTCAGACTTTTGACATATTATCTACAAACAGCAGTTGAACTGGAATGGATGGAAGCCTAGTTTAGAAAGCACATAAAAGACACTTGAGACAAACTACAAAAATCCCACATTTTACAAGCATAGCATTGTAACTATTCATAAATATTTAAAAAACTTTTCAAGGTCATATGTATAAGAGACCATCATAAAGAAACAAATTAATTTGCCTTACTTAAAGGAATGAAATCTCAGTGGATGGAGGCTGAAATACCACTGACATTCAAATTTTCTATTTTAATATTGCTCTGCTAAAGGATTTATACATCATTTGTATCTCATAGTGAAATATTTTGCAAAAGTAAGAAAAAGACTGAGAAAATGACAAGGACTAGAGAGATGACTGGTCAGAAAACACAATGTGGCTTTGAGTCTAATTAAAAGGCTAGGACCTGTCCCACTCATTGGTGCCTTCCCACACTAAGCTGTTGATTGAAGAGACCCACGAGATCCCCCAAACAAGATAGGCTCTTCTCAATGCTTTTGAATACCCACCTCAGGCCAAAGGTAAGATCTTATTGCTGAAGAAACTACAGAGTGTGGTCACACAACACTGAGAGACCCTGCAGAATGTTAGCCAGCCCCCAGATGGTAGCATGTGTAATGCTGGAAGGTGTTACCTGAGCTGCCAGGGGAAATTGGCCAGTGATATTTGGAGAAAGCAGGGGTCATTGATATACAACACTGACTGATGTTATAAGAATGCTGAGGACTCTATTTGTTAAACGGCAGAGACCAGCAAGCCAAAAAGTGCTCATCTGTGCAATAATGTCACTAAACCTAGGTGGGTAATCAATAGGCTTGCTGATTGGCTAAGAGATCTGCTCAGTGGAAAGGCACCCTTAACTGGAACTGGATCCATGGTAAACTCACATGGGGACAAAGAACCTGGGCTCCAAGGGGAAAACCCCAC
>PVHP010004561.1:19815-70672 GCA_004024765.1 Zapus hudsonius | reverse complement strand
GGGGGCGGAAAGATTGTGAGAGCCGTGGTGGGGGAGACTGTCCGGAGGCATGGCACCCATCAGTAACAACACACTTGGGCCAGGAAGACCGGGATGAGTACTAAGATATACAGGATCCCTTGCCACAAGGACTAATACAGACAGCCCACGAAGGAGGATATACAACTGATCAGGGATGGGGAGGGGGGGAATTGGGGAAATCGGGATAACAATGCATGGTTTGCCCACTAAACAATGTAACTCATTATGGACAATAAATATATATTAAAAAAAAAGTAAATGTATATAAAGACTAAGTTAAAAATGTAGATATATCTCTGTACAGTTTTCACTAAGCAACATAGATTAAATAAAGTTTATTTTTAATAAATTTAAAACCTTGAAAATACTAGGATCTAAGTAGCAATGTGTATTAGTGAAAATACTCAAGCAAACTAATATAATTGTATGTCTTAAGATTGTACAGCATTTAATCTTTTTAGGGAATAAAATGTCTACAGTGACTCTATTATATTTTATCCAGCCATGGTTGCTGGCTTTAAAATCATAGGAACTAGGACTGGAGAGATTGCTTAGTGGTTAATTTCAATTCCCCAGTTCCCACCTAAAGCCAGATGCACAAGGTGGTGCATGTTTCTGTAGTTCATTTGCAGTGACTAAAAGCTCTGGTGTGCCTATTCTCTCTCTCTCTCTCTCTCTCTCTCTCTCTCTCTCTCTCTCTCTCTCTCTCTCTCTCTCTCTCTCTCTCTCCTGCTCTTTCTTTCTCTGATTTTTTTCTCTCAAATAAATAAATTAATAAATAAATAAATAAATAAATAAATAAATAAATAATATTTTTAAAGTCAAGAAATAGAAGCTAAAATTAAGTCAGTTTCCTAACATATTAATTAAAATTTCAAATATGACCTAAAATTATCTGAAATGCTACTTTTCAAGTGTGGGGCTAGAATACATGTAATGAAGAAATAGATAATTCCATAGAAGGCATTTAATAAAAAGAATATGTTTATTCTGAGATGTGAAGTTATGAAAACTCTTCCAAACACATGCCTACTTATTTTAAGAATTTCCTAAAACTCATTTATTCTCTGTCTCATTTTCCTCTCTACCCCATTGGCCACAAAATGAGGCCAGAGCCATTTATCTAAAATGTGGTATTATTCACAGATAAACTCAAATAAATCCCTATAGTTTTATGTGGCCTGTAGTGTTAAGTTTTAAATGGTTCAACAATATTAGTGAGTTCTTACATGGCTGGTCTTTTCCTCATCACTAACACATCTGCTATTAGTACAAAATTATAGTCTTCATTCTTGACATTGTATATGTCCTACCATTTCTGACCCATGCTGCTAAGTGACCTTTTCTATTCTTTGTCTTCAATCTTTACCTGATGAGCTGATGGTGGGCTCAGTCTACAGGTGATAGATACCATGGTTACTGGGAGCACTTCTTTGACTAGAATACTTTGGACATTAACTTTACTAAAGTGATTTATGACTTTCTGGGTCTTGAGACCCAAAGTGCTGATTGTGCTACTTCCTGAGAAAGTGATATTTAAAGCATCTCTGTCCATTCTGCACACCTCATCAGCTTATGTTCCTCAACTACTGCCCCTCAAGAAAAAGAATGTTTTATAATAAATACCAGCAATATTTATTACAATTAGATTAATTGTGAAGAGGAAATGCTTTGGATGCAATAAAATATTGATGTGGAAGACTTTATTTAGAATCTGGAGAATTCTTGGAGGGTGGGTGTGCTTGGTGCTTCATTGCCTATGAGATTCTGGATGAGACCCAAGGAAATGCACTTTTTAGCAGAGTAAGAGGCAGCTATAAGCAGTACAGTTCTCTATTTACTACAGGAAACTCACATATTTTTGCTTATTTTTTATTTGTGTGTTTGTCTTTAATTACATAGAATTCCCATGTTATTTTCCTTTCTCCTTTGCATTTTCACTTTATATAGCAGTGTTGGAGAACAGTATTCAGAGAAGCACACCTCAATTGTCGTGATGAAATGTCACAGAGGTCACAGTGAAGGTGCACTGTAGAAAATAGTATGGCTTTAAATGCGTTCCAGCTTCCTAGTAGTACATTGTCTTGTTGCCAGGTGGAAGTGCTCTGCAGTAAAGAACAGTGAGAGAAGGGGACTTCTGCAGTCACCATGTCCTTCTTCTCAGCTCCTCATGAACCCTCCATCCCTCATCATCATATGGAGATTGGGCTGGCAGCAATTCCCCTTTTGCCATCAGTAGAGCTTTCAACCTTGAGACTATAGGCCTCTGGAGAGACACTGAAACAAAGATTTTTTTTTAAATTTTCTTTTTAGCAATAATATTATTCCTCTTACTACTAGATGCTGCAAATGCATGGCTAAATCAGCATGAGAGGTGAAATGTGATCCTGCCCCAGCTGTACCCCTAAACTATGCAGGCCCTCAGCAAGGTTAAGTTCCCACTCCAGCATATTGGTGAGGAGCTCACAATGGTCCATGCCTATAGGCACTGTGTAACCCAAACCCTGTACCATCCAGACACGGGTCCCAAGTTCCTACTTCCAATATTCCCAAAGCTGAGGCCACCAGCGCTATAGAAAATGGTCTTTACACAGCTTCTATTTCTGCCACACCTTACCCTGGCAGTGTGGCCTGTCTGCCTACTTCTGCTTTTGATAGATGCAATTTTCTTGTTGGTTTGGTCTTTGGCTTTCTGGCTGTCACCTTGATCCTAAACACAATGAAGTGTTCCCTCCTCCCCCAGTATTACAGAGTAATACAGTCTGTAGGGAACCTAGAGAAATTCTCCAGCCGGTGGTTGTCTACAATACCTTCTCCACAGAGGTCTGTTTCATAGGTTTGTTCTTGGGGATGTTTTTCCTTCTTAGTTGTTCTTTTCAGCGTTTTCTTTACACTTCTACTTTCTCTTTATATCTGCTGCTTAGTGTGCAATCCTGCTTAATTTTTTCTAGTAAACTATCGTCATTGGCATTTTGGCTCCTGTCTCCTGGTAGATCTATAATTTAACAAAATACCCTGGACTGGTGGACTACAGGACACATTTTTCTTGCATGTGTATGCGTGCAGTATACATGAATGTTTGTATTCATGTTCTACTCAAACATGTATTTGTGTGTGGTTGCACCTCTATACAGCACACATCTATGGAGGCCAGGGGACAAACTCAGGTGTCATTCTCAGATATGCCATCCACCTCTGCTTGAAACAGGATCTCTCATCAGCCTGGAACTCATCAATCATGACAGACTGGGCAGCGACCACCTTGAGTCCTTCTATCTCCACATTAGGATTACTTTCAGGCACCACCAGGTTGAGTAATTCTATGAGGGTACTGGAGATTGAATTTAGGTCCTCATGCTTGTGACATAAATGCATTCCTTTTTCAACTCTCCATTCCAACCACTATAGACTACAATAATGATGAAAAGTGCTCTAATATAGATGAGAGAGGGTGTTACATAGCAACTGTATCTGGTATCTGTGTATTGGCAATGTCAAGATTGTAAACTCTTTCCTGTATGTAAATAATGTGTGTATCCATTTATGAAGCAAAGTTCATATTGCACTCTTGTAGTAGTAAGTTTGTTTGTTTCTTTAAAGTTTCTATTGCACATAGGATACAGGCACTGGCAAAGGCATCAGCAAAAATAAGCCCATTTGCATTTTATATATTATCTATGTCATAAATGCTGGTAGAGTGGTGAAAAGTTAACTAACGCATGTGCATGCTGTATTGATAGTATCCTATCTTTACTACTGTTGGTATCAAAGAAACATTGCTGACACTGTTGATATATTAATAACACCAGTTTCATTTTTATCCCTTCAAACATCAAATGTGTAACTTCTAAATGATTCTCAAATCTTTATATAAATTGTGACTCTTTCAATATCCTTCTAACTACCTCCACTTCGACTATATCATTAATATTTGTGGCCCATTTGCATCTAAGTAAATCCATGATTGATTTATAGGTAAAAATTTAACACAATTAAAATAAATGCAAATTTAAATGTTTAGCTGAAAATGGTTGATTGGAAATGTGGGTTGTAAATATTAATGTAGAAACAATGTGTAATCATCTTAAAAACCAAAAGAGGATTCAGGCAGTGAGTCAAGTATGAAAAAAGAATAGATGGTATTATGTGCAGTCAGTTCACAGAAAAACAATAGAAATTGCACACAAATCTCAATCTGATTCATCCACAATAAAATGAAAATTAAAAGAACAATGGGAGAATATATTGGCAGGTATAAAGAAGTGATAGTATAAAGATTAGGGAGGGCAGAGTAATAGCACTGTTTATTAGAAATGCATTTCTTCAGATACATTGGAGAAAACTTAAAACTACATTTTCATGCATGCATGATAGTTGACTTCTAAACAATAAACATAAAGCTAGTATACAATGGATGAAGTACTTTCATTACAGAGAACTTTTAAATTCATCATATTTATATTAATTCTCAGTGAAACTATTTGTATAATCTAAATGAGAAAAATTTAAGACCAGATATTAACAACATAAAACACTTTGGATAGCTAAAAAGGAAATTGATAGTAAAAGAGAATATCAAGATATAATTCAACACAAACTACTTTGAAAATTGATTGAATATAGAAAGTAAAATAAAGTGGAGTAAAATGTTATCTAGGCACATGGAGGCAAGATAACTAGAAAAAAATGATTCATAAACCAAACAGAAATAAATTGGAGAAATGTTCAAATAATTTAGATGAATATTTTTTTAATTGCTGTATTTGAAGTATATTAGGTCATCCATCAAGAAAAGCCAATGGTGACAATTTGCAGATATTTCAAACTACAGATATTATCCTTTTTATTAACAAAGACTCTCCCTATTAAAAGATGGTGGCCACTGTGTGAGAAACAAGGACGACTTATAAAATAGAAAAGAGGCATGACCTTGAACCTGGACATAGCTACATTTGGGACAGAAGAGGAGGCAGAAGAGCCAGCAAAGTGCTGATTCAGTAGAGCAAAACAAAATCGCTCATACCCATTGGAAACCAGGATCTTGTAGGCTTAAGAAAGCTCTGCATATACTTTTGGAGGGGTTATTAAAAGCTGTGATGAAGAGATGGTGGTTCAATTTTATGATTAGACAGGTGTTTATTATAGTATACATTAAGCTAAAATAAACACCTGTTTACAAACAGGCCTAAGGAATCAGACTATTCTTGAGATGTTTTTCACAAAAGAGAAAGAGTAAGTTATTTTATGGGCTTATAAGACCTTTAAAATTAAAAGAAAATAAAATTAGTCCCTCTGTCAGCTGTTGGCATACATCTCTGGTCCAGATATTAGGTGTATGATGTTGGTTTATTTTAACAACCAAGGAAGATACAAAAAGTTGCTGTTCCAAGATAGTTATTTTTTTAGAAAAACTTTTTTTATTGGCAGCTTCCATAATTGTAGACAATAAACCATGATCATTCCCTCTGCACCTTCTTCCCCCTCTCAATTAATGTCTATTTTGTTTTGATATCATCATCATCATCACAATAAGACCCATTGTGAAGGTCTTATGAAGGTAGGAATTTTGGTTGATAGGTGGTTGTGAATAGGTTTTGGTTGGTTGCTTTGTTCAGTAGAATTCAAAATCTAAGTACTCTTAAGAGAAATCTTGGGGATACAGTTTACTTTAGATGCTTCTCCCGTTGATGTAAAACCAGAAGCAAGAGACCTAAAAGATAAATCCCCTCCCCCTTTCTCTCAGTTTGTGAACTATTAACTTTATTAAATCAGCACTCACCCATTCTATCTCAATTTCCTCTATACCACACAAAACCAAGGGAAGGGATCTGTGTTTTCTGTTGATTAAAATATTACAGAAGTAAAATTGATCTATAGATTTGTGTGTGTTAGGCATCCTCACTGTATAATACCACATTTTCCCCTTGCTTCAGAGGTACATGACCAACTGTATTTTTTGTACATACCTTCTTACTGCTGAGCTAAACTAGAAAAAGGATCTTAAGGTAAAAAAGAGTTCATTTCAGGCATACAATTTCTAGGCGAAGCTTTATTATTGCAGAGGCAGCTAGTTCACCTCAGCATACATCCATGACAGATTGGGAGTGAGCCAAATTCTATCAATGGGGAGCTGGCTATAACACCCATAAGCCTGTCTCCAGCAATATACCTCTTCCAAGAAGGCTTTACCTCCAAATCTACCATCAGCTTTCAGAACATATAAGTTTATGAAGGATATCTAATTTAAACCACTGTATTCTGACCTGGCATCCATAAACTCACTAATATCAGTGATGTCAAATGCAATGCATAAGTCCAACTTTAAAAGTTCCCATAGCTTTTTCAAAACCAGTATTGTTCAAACATTCCCATAGTCAAATATCTCTTAACTGTGAGCCTGTAAAACAAAACAAACAAACAAAAAACACATAATGGCACAGACTACACATTCACAATGCAAAAATTAAAGAAAAAAACATTGCAAGGAAAGACTGAAAGGCAAGATCTAAAACAAATGGGTCAAATATCAAATTTTGTAGCTCCAAATCTGACATCTATAACTAGTGATGATGTCTCTGGGGTTGCAATTTCACTCGGCTAGCTGGACAGCTCAGAACACAGGAATAATTCCATCCTAAGCCAGCAAGCACCTCTCTTGACAGCCATCCTACAGTCATGGTATTTCTCACTGTCCCAGGGTCTCCACTGTAACACATGGTTCATCTTTCTGGCTCCATTAATCCTCCACACAAGGATTCCAACTGTCATAGTTTGATCAAGGTTTCCCCCACAAACAAATGTGTTCTGGGTATCGATCCTCAGCTGATGGCAGTTTGGATTTTACAACCTCGATGGAGCTGTGTTTTGGGGACAGGCTTATGGGGGTTATAAGCCAGCTTCCACTTGCCAGTGTTTGACACACCTTCCTGCCATTGTTTGCAGTGCTGTGGCGGAGGTGATGTCACCCTCTGCTCATGCCATCGTTTTCCCTGCTAGGATGGAGTCTCTCCTCGAGTCCGTAAGCCAAATAAGCCGCTTTTGCTTGGGTTCTTTCTGAGCAGCAACTACAAAGCTGACTACAACACCAACAATCATTCTGACATTGCCCACTGCCCATCTCAAAAAAAAAAAAAACAGAAAAAAAAACAAAGCAAAACAACAACAAAACATTGCAAATCAAATAACCCTTTCTTTTTTGTATTGTTATACTCCCATAGTATAAGCGGCATACCATTTTTTTAAAATCCAGTGGGAAATAAAGCTGACATTGAAGAGCAGGATACCCCTTCAGCATTCAAGCTCTTCACTTTCAGAAGAGTTAATATGCTTTCTGATGTCCTAATGCAGAAAGCTGGCCTAAATCTCAATAGTGGTAATATCTCAAACAATTGCAACTGAATTGGCTTTATTCTTAGCCTGAACTTTCATTTCTTTCTGTGCTATATCCTTCTGCTCACACCAGACCATAACTTCTAAACTCAACCTTGCTCAAGTTTTCATGACACCAACATAAAGCATCAAGTCTCTCATACAAACTGCTTCTAGCTGAGTCCAAATATTTTTTTTTCTTTCCCTCACAAGCTAAGCCTACACAACACATAGTTCTTTCTTCATTTAATTCTCCAAACTCTGACCAGAATGGCCTATCAAAAATGCCTATAGAACTGCAATCTGTTCCACAAATCAGTTCCAAAACAAAACAAAACAAAAAACTGCATAGCTGGGTGCAACAATCCCACTTCTGGTACAATTTTTCTGTTGGAGTTATCTTTGCACTGCTGCGATGAAGCACCTGACCAAAAGCAGTTGAACTAAGGAAAGTTTTTATTTTGGCTTATGGTCTTGAGGGGAGGCTTCATGATGACCAGAGAAAGAATGCCATGAGCCAAGTGGAAAATAATAGCAGGAAAGTGACCAAATATTTCTTATTGGGAAACTTGTTCTAACTGCAATAAGCCCCTCCCAACCACACACTTCCTCAACCAAGTTTCCACCTACAAAATGGTCATCAGCTGTGGACCAAAGATTCAGGACACATGAGTTTGTGGGGGACATCTTATTCAAACTACCATAGTGGTTAGTGTCTAGAGAATGTCCCAAAGTAACAAGTATCTGGCAAGTAATTCATGGTACTCTAAAGCCTAGAAATATTTTTTTTTTTTGTCACAGGAACAATCCTTCCACCATTGCCATGGAATGCCTGGATGGTCTATATAATTAGCTACATATAAAATAATAGCATAGATAAGAACTTTTATGACTTATAGGGAGGCCTAAGATGTCTCTTGACTACTTAGAAAAACTGGAAAAGGATAGAAGGGATGTGTTGAACATAGGATGATAACATGCATCCTGTTTTAAGTGGAAAGTTTGATCATTTTTCTTTCCTATGGGTAGAAGAAAGTTTTAAGTACTTTTACCTTTTTCAAGACATCAAGAGGTAGTGTACTTATGAACAGAGTTATAGTGCATGTAGTTTGTAAAGAATTTTTCACTATGATTCATGAGAGGGCATTGTAATTTTTCTGATTCAATGAAGTATCATCTATAGAGCTGATAGATTTGTGTGGCTTTATCAACAAGTGGACAGTCCCTTGTAGGAAAAAGAAATAGATCAGTTACTTGTACTTCATTCCATCAAAAATTGGCTATTTGCCTGAAATTTTCAATTTTTGATGTTTTTTTCTTGCATTATGGAAGCACAACCACTTTCATTAGCATTTTGTACTTAATTCAACAAGGCGATTTATAGCATGTTAGTCTTCTATCCACTGCCTCTCCAAAGAATATAATAACATTTAAATCATATAAAGATAAAGGGCATTTAATTTTTAAAGCATTTAATTCGTAACTACTATGATGGCTTTTTGTATACAGAATATTTCTATTTAAAATATCATCTTTATGAATATTCAACTTAACTCAGATTAAGCTTTCCCATTAAGACAAGCAAGAAAGAATGCTGACTGTACCATGAGAAATGTTGTGAAAATACTTTTTTAGGGATACCATATGTAAAGATTGAATGTTAATAAGCAGTTGGGCAGCTAGTATTTTTCCTGTCAGAGTGATATACTTTTTATATCTATATTATTTCTGTGTACTCCTTAAAATGACTGCAGCAAGAAAGCTTTGAATGCTAATTTTCCAGAGACAGGAATACACATTTATATCTGTGGTACTTAAAAAGTACATTCTTCCCCTTACACTGACACATTATAATGATGTCAAGGTCTTGAAAAAAGAGCGTGACATTAACAAGATGGAAGGCTAACTTAATGGAAGTCCCATTGATAAAATGCCATCCTCGCAAAGCTAGTAATTGTTCTTTGGCTATTATACTCTTAGCAAAGAGGCCATATATCAGTGGCCTGCTCATCTAGGCATAACTCTGAAAGATTCTGAGACATTGTAAGCTGTATATCATTAAACTGTGGAACATTAAAAGCAACTAACTTATTCATTAATTATTGTATCTGACTGACTCTACTCAAGAATTATGACAGACAATCTAATCATTAAAAATCTCATGCATAGTTATGTGAAGATGTTGCTTTCTTTTAAAGTGAAATATATTCTTTGAAAAAAACATCAGAGTTTATACCCCATGCACAAAGGAAAAGGAAATAGCACAGGATCTTCAGGTTCTAATTTGTCTGTGATCCATCACAGGTTTTCAGATTCACAAATGAAATTATGCAGTAGAAATGTGTAGGTGTGCATCATCATAACAAGTAAGTTTGCTTCCACGGAAATATTGCATTTTAAATTGAAATTATAACTATAAAATGGAAAACATATGATTTGAGTATTTTTGTTTGAGATATGTGTATTACCATTACTCAAACACTTAAAAACTGTCTTTCTGCTACTCCCTTCCCCCTTGTTATTAAATTCCTTGTAATACATAACACAATATCAGTGACACAGGCCCAGCTTAACTAAAGATGTTGCTTTGATACTCAGACTCTGAGGCTATGATTTGAGGAAAAAAAACCCGAGGGAAGCAGCATAGGAAGGAGCAGAAGCTAGCAAGCAGGAATTTCAGAGGAAATGTCCCCGTTCCAGCCAGTGCCCATTGGTCAGTGCACTGAAACAAGGTGGATTTGACTTCTTCCCTTCATTCCTCATACTGTCCAGACAACCACCTCACAGCAGCTGCCATTACCTGCACAATTTGCTGCCCATCAAAATGTCATAGAGGATGATGAAATAAGGCCAAAAATAAATAAATAAATAAACAAGAAAGACATCAAAAGAGCAGATGGCTTGTTTAGAGGGAGTCAGGGGAGAGGGCCAAGAGAGAGTAGAGTATTGGGAAGGATTATAATCAAAATACACTATGGACTTATATAAAAAGTATCCCTGTAAGTTATAGGGAAAAAAGTAACTTTAAAGACAGATGAACAGCCATCTCCTGCCTTCTGGGCTGAATCAAAGGAATGTAGACTGGCAAGCTCTGGGAGCATTACTTAGCTCCTGGACCACAGGCACATGGCCATTTTCTGATGACTGTAGTAGGCACATGGGCAGTAGGATCCCTGAGATCATACTGGGGTACACACAGAGTTAGCTATGTGGTTTCTCAAGAAATAATGCTTGTTTTAAACATATTATATAGAGGATTTTAATATGAGACTCAAGTCAAAAATTAAAAAGTTCAATTGCGATGTTATTTATAATGATAATGACAATAAGAATACATATGAGTTGTCACACAAAAGGAACCCCTAAGCTCATTTGACTACAAATGAATGACATCTATCTAGCCTGTGGAAAACTCACTTACAGAGTTGCTAACGCTTGTCCTTAACATCACCCAAATATATTTTCCTTTTTTAAAAAAAAATTCTCCATAAATGTATATGGATAAGAGCCATTTTGGAACAGTCTACGTGAAGCCCATATGGCTACAGGCTGCTAAATGCCTAGAAGATTATCCTGAGAAGTTCTGCAGTGAATTTTATATTCAGTACACTCAGCTTTATTTCTGTAATTATAAAATTAAGGAAGGGCAAATGGAAACAGATAAAAGGTATTATGGTATTATTAGGTCTTAATTAGTATGCACTAATTTAAATGAATTTGAATCGTTGCAATTAGATCTCAAGTTATCCATGATTTCATGTTGCAAAACTTAAACTGTTCCCTGAAAAACTGTTCTTAGGATATTTTTCCCTTTTTCAAAGCTATTCAACAGAAAGCTTTATCCAACTGGCTAAGTACACATCTGCTAGGCAGAAAGTAATTCTGTTTATGTGCACCCACAGCAGATATACACAGTAAAACATTATTATTCATTAGTCTATATGTGTTGGATTCCTTCCTGATTACATTAAAAATACTGACATGTAGAAGACACTTTAATAAAAGCTCAGTGGTGTTTGTCCTTGTGCTAAACAATCCTCTTAACACCATGAAGTCTTTAGAGAGGCATCCTCCAGGAATTGGCTATGGAGAAACTTACATTGCTCTTTATATATGGAATAAGTAGAGTCTAATAATGATTTTAACATTTATAAAACTTTGCCCATATTTTTAGAATGATACAGCTTAGTGAGGGAGTAAAAACCTATATGTTAAAATACTTCAGGGCTTAGAAATGTACTTACCCCATAAAATTTTCTTTGATAGTTTCAAAATAAATAAGTTACCACATTCATTCAAGTATAACTGTTGTTAATGTCCATGTTTACAGCTGTCAGAAAGCAAAAGTTTTCTTGCACTGATGAATACAAGACAGTTTAAGTATTCATTATATACTAGCTGTGTGTGGAAGAGATAGACGAACTGATGCCTCTGGCAAGTCTCATCATCAATAACAGTGAATGATGGTGTCTGGGGAAAGTAATCTGCAGTCAGCCTGGGATGCTTACTTCATTTCAGAGCCAGCTCACTCAATTTCTGAAGTCATAGCTGGGAAATGGTGCCCCATCATCCATTAGCTAGAATTTCAACAGCATTGTAAGGTAAAATGTGAAGGCTCCCACCACCACCCAGTTTACCTCAGTGTGCGAAAGATACACAAGCTAAACAATGCCATTAGGCTTGCTGGAGAGTTCTTTCTCAACGTCTCTCATTTTCATAAAAATGGACCAAAAAAGTAACATCACAAATAATCCTGGTGACTAAATGCAAATTGTTAAGTAGGCAATAACTGAGCCCTCTTCACTTAGTATCTTATAGAAAGCAAGCAGCATAGACCCTGAGGTGAGAGTTCTCTAAGCTGCCCTACAGTGAGCTTAACTGGGAACAAATTAACTAACTTTCTTAAAGGTACAAATACTTAATTGTGTTTTAAAGCACTTCTCCTTAAAAACACTTTGTAAGAAATCACAGCAGACAGTGATAATATTTCAAATAGGTTATCCCTTTGAAGATGTCCTTAGCTTTAGCAATGTTATGGTGATATAAATAAACTTCAGTTATGTTTATTGATTTATTCCATTTGAAAACAATTGTTCAGTGTTAATCAATCCAAATAATAATCATTCCCTTTGTTTGCATGCATATTTTACTTCTAAAACTTTGACAGCTTTATCGAATAAAATAACATGCTGAAATAGCAAAAGGTGAAAAATAATAAAGATTCTATGCCCAGTGTATGGGCTGTCAAAGAATTTTTAATATACATATTAAAAATAAATAGTCATATTCATAATAAATTTATAATAATATTCATGTTCATAATATTAATATTCATAATAAATTCTGAATAATGGTCACTAGAAAAATAATCAAAAAGTGTTATCAGCCCAACAATATTCTGAGAAAGCAGGGGACATCCATATGCTACACTGACCGATGGCCTGAGAATGCAGATCACACTGCTGTATGGCACAGAGTAGTAAGACAAGAAATGCCTATCTGTGTAATAGTAGTGCTCAACCTAGGTGGATAATCAACAGCAGGCTAATTGGCTATGATATCCTTTTAGTGGCAGGAAGCCCTTAACTAGTTTATGCAACTTTGTTTGGAGACCAAAAACCAGATCTCTAATGAGAAGTGCCCACTACTCACAGGCCTACATAAAGGCTATATCCTTTAAAAAAATCTCACCAAATTAGCAATAGTTGTCTCATTTGATGAATACTGATCTCTCTCCATTGGAGATTATGTTTGTATTTTTCAGAAAGCAACAATAACTGTGGACAACCAAATTTCACCAATATGACCTGAGATGATGGGGACACTCAAGCAGGAGATGAACCACCAATATCTCACCATGTAGAACCCAACTGAAAGAGTCAATACTGAACAATATGCTATTTAACAATGAATGGGTCATTGAAGAAATTAAATTGGAAATTGAAAATTTCTTGAACTAAATGATAATGAATATACATCATACCGAAACCTATGAGACACAATGAAAGCAGTCTTAAGGGAAATTTTATAGCACTGAATATGTTCATAACAAAGAAAGATCCCAAGTTAATAACCTAACTAACCAGCTAAAGACATTGGAAAAACTAGAACAATCCAAGCATAGAACCTCAAGATAAAAAGAAACAATTAAGATCAGAGCAAAGATCAATGAATTAGAAGCTAAGAAAATGATTTAAAATTTATCATAGAAAATGATAAAAAAAGAGCTGGTTCTTTGAAAATGTAAACAAGATTGACAAACCCCTTACCAATCTAATGAAAAAGAACAAAGAGAAGTCCCGAATTAACAAAGTCAGAAATGAAAAGGCAGAGATCAAAATGGATGCCAATGAAACTAAAAGAATCATCAGGACATATTTTCAAAACTTTTAGTCCACATAATTGGGGAATCTGGAAGAAAGGTATGGAAACTTGGACACTTACCACCTACCAAAACTAAACCCAGAGCAGATAAATCTCCTAAATAAATCTATTACATTGATTGAAATAAAAAATGTAATCAAAAACCTCCCCAGAAGGAAAAGTCCAGGTCCTGATGGATTTTCAGCCAAATTCTACCAAACCTTCATCACAGAATTGACACTGCTCTTTCTGAAGCTTTTTAGAGTAGCCAGAGAACGGTGAAGACTTTCAAACTCTTTCTATGAAGCCTGCATCACACTAACACCAAAACTGAACAAAGATAAATCCAGAAAGGAAACTGTAGACTTATATCCCTGATGAACTTAGATGCAAAAATTCTGAATAAAATCCTTACAAACAGTATTCAACAATGTATTAAAGGTATCATCCACCTCTACCAGGTAGGTTTCAACCCTGGGATGCAGGTTTGGTTCAAGATGCAGAAATCAATCAACATAATGCATCACATTGATAAACTTCACCATAAAAACCACATGATCATCTCAATCAATGCAGAGAAAGCCATTGACAAAATCCAACACACTCCATGATCAAAACAGTCAAAAGACTTGGAATATACTGCAACATAATAACTAAGTCCATATGCAAAACTCCTAAAGCCCAAATAATACTTAATGGAAAAGAATCAAGGATTTCCCACTAAATTCAGGAACAAGACAGGAGTGCCAACTTTCATGACTGCTCTTCAACATAGTCCTTGAAATTCTAGCCAATGAAATAAGACAGGAGAAAGACATAAAAGGAAAGAAATAATCAAAACTACCCACTTTCACAGATGACATTATCTTATATATAACAGACCTAAAGAATTGTATCAATAAACTCTTGAAGGTGATAGATTCCTTTAGCAAAGGGGCAGGATACAAAATTAACACACAAAAATCAGTTGTCTTCCTGTTTGCAAACAGCATGTATAATACAGCAGGAGCAATCAGTGAAACAGTCCCATTTTCAATAACTACAAATTAAATCAAATATCTTGGAATAACACTAACCAAGGAGGTAAAAGACTTGTATAATGAAAATATAAAAAAGTTCAAGGGAGATTAAGGATGACCTGAAAAGATGGAAAGATCTCCCATGCTCCAAGATAGGTAGAATTAATATAATGAAAATGGCAATACTTCCAAAAGCTATATACCGATTCAATGCAATACCAATAAAAACACCAGCTTCATTCTTTGCTGATAAAGAAAAAATAATCTCCAAATTTATTTGTAATGGCAAAATTTATTTGGATATCCAAAGTCATCCTTAGTAAAGGAAGCATGTCAGGTGGTATCTCCATACCCAACCTAAAGATAAACTAGAAAGCCATCATAACAAAACAGCATGGTACTGGCACAAAAATAGACAAATAGATCAATGTAACAGAATTGAAGACCCTGCCATAAGTTCAAGAAAATTCATATTCAATAAGATGCCAACAATGTTACCTGGCATAAAGATAGCATCTTTAACAAACAATGTTGTACAAATTGGATAAATACTTGCAAGTAAATGAAACTAGACCCTCTCCTCTCACCATGCACAAAAATCAACTCCAAATGGATCAAAGACCTCAATGTAAAACCTGAAACTTTGAAAACCCTGGAAGAAAAAAGCTCGGAGAAATCCATATGAAATAGGAATAGGGAAAAACTTCCTGAACAGTTCTCCAAAAGCCCAGGAATTACAACATTAACTTAACCAATGGGATTTCATTAAGCTATAAAGCTTCTGTACAGACAAAGTATACCATATTCAACACCAATAAACCACCAACAAACTGGGAGTTAATGTTTGCAAGCTACAATATGGGTAAGTTCTACTATCTAGAATGGATAAAGAACTCAAAAATTAAATGAAAATGTATCAAACAGCCCTCTCACAAAATGGGGAGCTGACCTCAACAGGGAATTCACAGAGGAAGAAATACAAATGGCCAACTCCCATTTGAGAAAATGTTCAATGTCATCAATCATCAGAGAAATGCATATCAAAACAGCAATGAGATTCCACCTTACTCCAGTCAGAATGGCAATCATTAAAAACTACCAACAATAGATGCTGGCAAGGATGTGGGGGAAAAGGGACCCTCATTCACTGCTGGTGGGAATGAAAACTTGTACAACCACTATGGAAAGCAGTGTGGAGGCTCCTGCAAAGAATAGATATAGAACTACCAGAGCCCTAGACATCCCTCTACTGGTCATCTTTCCTTGCCCAGTAGAGGGATAGTTTCCTTGCCAAAGTTCAGAAATATTTGCTCAACCTTGTTTATAGCAGCTCAATTCATAATAGCAAAGAAGCGGAATCAACCTAAATGCCCATCACTGGATGAATGGATATCAAAGTTGTGGTACATATACACTGTGGAATTCTATGCAGAATGAAAGGAAAAATGACATAATTAAATTTAAAGAAAAATGGAGGGACTTGGAGCAGATCATTCTTAGCAGCCACGCACAAGAGCAGAGATCCTAATATCAGTATATTCTCCCTCATATGTGGTTCCTAACCATGTTAAACTAGAACATTATGAAAATCTGTCAGTGAAAGGAGAGACTGTTAAAGGGAATGGAAAGAATTAAGGGGGGATGTGAGGGTGAGAAGGATTCATACAGCAAACTAAACTAATAATGAATTTACACCCAAAAACCATAGCTTTTATATAATAAGCTGCTGAGGAAGCTGAGGGCACCGCCTATTAAGAGGGACTGCGAATAGAAGGGGAGGAAACCTAACCCCCAAAATAATTGCTCAGGCCTACACCTCCCTGTCCCAGTAATTGGTACCTTCCCACACTGAGCTATTGATCAAAGAAACCCACTGAGGTCCCCAATATTTGACAGACTCCTGTCAAAGCTCTTGAATACTTCCCCAGGATTAAGGTAAGTCCCTGTTGCTGAAGAAATCACAGAGGGTCATCAAACAACACCACAAGATCCTACTAGATCCAGAATGGTAACCAGCTCCCAGTTGGGAGCACGTGTGGAATTGGAAGGTGCTGCATGAGCTACCAGAGGAAATTGGTCAATGATATTTGGAGATAGCAGACAGTATTGATATACAATATAGATAATGGTCACAAGAATCCTGAACACATGGCTATATGGAAGAGACCAGCAAGTCAAAAAATGCTCATATGTGTAATATTGGTGCTAAACTTAGGAGCGTAATCAACAACTTACTGAGTCACTAAGAAATACATTTAGTGACAAGGAACCATTTACTGGATGTGGGATCCATGACAAAATTCTAGGGGGACCAAGAACTTGAGCTCTTAGGAAAAATTCACACTACAGGAGAGTTACAGAGCAGCTACAGCTGGCTAAGAGATCCAATTAGTGACAAGGAACCCTTAACTGGACCTTTGATATATGGCAAAATCTTGTGGGGAACAAGAAATTGGGCTCTTAGGGAAAATTCCAACTACCACCAGAGAGCTACAGAGAGAATACACCCATTAGGAGGTAGCCAAAAAAGCAATGTTGTCTCATTTAACCTATAATGATCTCTCTCTCATTCTCTCTATCTATCTATCTATCTATCTATCTATCTATCTATCTATCTATCTATCTATCTTTGATGGAGATTCTGTTTGTAATTTTCAGAAGGCAGTGAGAGAGCTGGTGACAACCCAGTTCCAACAATAAGACATTGGATTATGGCTGACATCCAGGCAGGAGACAAACCACCCTTTGCCTTGGCCTTCACATAGGGCCCAAATGAAACCTATGAGTAGGTAATGAGACAAACAGGAGACCAATCACCACAGCGAGGCTGATAACCTATCAATGGTCAATGGATACAGACACCAACACAACCCAAGGCAAATATCCAGACATAGTTAAAATCTCAACAGCAAAGCAGACTGAAAACTCACCCATTATGACTCAGGGAACTGAGCAGAAAGAGGGGGCGGAAAGATTGTTAGAGGCACTGTGAGGGAGAATATCCAGATACATTGCCCCCCTCAGCAACAATACACAAAGGGGAAGAAAAATAAAGAAAAACTGTCTACCACTGGTAGAGTTCATAACCCTCTACCTATGGACAGATCCAGTATGTGCACCGAGATAGTACCCCAGTGGGTTGGGGACCAGAGGAGGGAAATGGGACACATTCACAAGATTTGATCATTAAATTTATATACTTATTCATAGTGATGATATTTTATTTTATTTTTTTAAAAAAATATTTTATTTATTCATTTTCAAGCAGACAGATACAGAGAGAGAGAGAAAGAGAGAGAGAGAGAGAGAGAGAGAGAGAGAGAGAGAGAGAGAGAGAGAGAGAGAGAAAGAGAGAGAACCAGGGCCACCACCTTGTGGATCTGGCCTATGTGGGTCCTGGGGAATTGAACCTGGGGCCTTAGGCACTGGAGGCAAGTGCCTTAACCGCTGAACCATCTCTCCAGCCCTGATGATATTTTAAAAATTAAAAAAAAATAAAAACCACAAAAAATGATAATTTCTTCTTTCAGTACAATTATTTGACATGGTCTTCATAGGAAAAAACTTTTTGTACTCACTATTTCTAGACATATAGGTAATACTCTTAATGTGTTAAAATCTAAGTGTAACCACAATGACCATTATTAGTATTGATAAGTTATGACTTATGTAATGCCTTGTAGTGCCTGGCATTGCTGAAAATTTTGAGTTTTCCAATTTCATTCATATAGCATCCATACTAAGAGACCAGATATGTAGTACAAATGGACAGTACACATAGGACGTAGAACTGTGACCCAAATGTCTATAGCCTCCAGCCCAGAAAACTGAATAATTTCTGCAGTAATTGGTTCAGAGCAATCAGAAGAACTTAGACAAAGACTGTTGGCTTCACTATTTTCTTTTTTTCCACTTCCAGTTGCCTTCCCATTTTCTAATCAGAAACAATCCAATTGCCTCTCCAGAGCAATCAGATAACATAACCTGCTTCTACTTAGCTTGAGTCTGGTTTTCTCATGCCCATCTTGCTAAAGAGAGGCTCTCTGAAGACCACAAAACCCTTCTTAACTCCTCATCGAGTCTCTACCAAAGGCTAGTTATGTTGGCTGACTTTCTCTACCAAGTTCATAATCAAGAACTTGCTTGACAGGCTTCATGCACTTTCCTTTGGACATTGGGTCATAATTTACTTTCAAAGCAAATTCTTTCTGTAGCTCCATGAGAACTTCAGGGAATATTTGTCAGTGGTAGGGAAGGAGGCAATGCTTCCAAATCCCTGGGATGGTTTGACAGTCCCTCTGTTCAACCCTATTGGAGATTAGTAGAAGCTGAATGTAGTCAAGGTCTTCTCTAAGGTCACTGATTCCTCTACACTACTACCCATTTTCTTGGTGCTGGGTGGCTCACAGCTTTTCACTGTACAGAAAATAATTGCTATCTTCTTCCTTCTCAAGCAAGCAGAGAGGAAAACACTCAGTGATTCATTCCCATGCAGGATAGACAAGTAAAATGTGACTGTGGTTAAATTCTGAGTTCAGATAGACAATTAGTTTCTACTGGTTATCCATAGTGCTGGATTGTGCTATATGAGCTATCAGGGGAATTCGCCCATGATGTTGGGAGAAAGCAGAGGACACTCCTATATGACAAAGACCAGCATGACAAGAATTACTCATCTGTGCAATAGTGGCACTTAAACTAGGCAGATAATTAACAATTCTCAGATTGGCCAAGAGATCCACTCAGTAGCAAGGAACCCTTAGCAGAAACTGGGATTCAAGGCAAATTCCTATGGATACCAAGAATTCAGATTCTAAGGGAAAGTCCCCACTAACCATGGATCTAAAGACAGGCTACACCCAGTACAGTCTCACCAACTTAATAATGTTTGTCCCATTTAACCTATGCTGATCTAGCTTTCCATTGGAGAATCTGCTTGTATTTTTTCAGAAGGCAGTAAAACCTGTGGACATCCCTTTTCTACCAACAAGACCTGAAATGATAGCTGACTCCCAGACAGGAGATGAACACCCTAACACTTCATCTAGGATCCAGGTGAAATCACAGAGGAATTGGTAGATGAGCAAGAGTGCTACTTCCACAGAAAACCTGACAACCTACCAAGGGTAATTGTGATAGACTCTCAGAATACTCACAACAGTCCAAAGTTAAATCCAAGATACTCTTCAGTCAACACTAAGCAGACTTAAAAACTCAGCCATCATGGCTGAGGGAGCTTTGCAGAAGAGAGGGCAGAAAGATTGTAAGAGCCATGGTTGGTGGAATATCCAGAGACATGCCCGCTCTTCCCTACCAACCCCCCCCCCCAAAAAAAAAAAAAAACCTGACTGCTGCTTTCACAACTCATAGCTCTCCATCCCATGAAGCATTCTGGCAATCCTATTGTGGAGGGTCCTCAGTGGAATAGGGGCAGGGAGTAGGGAAATGGGTATTCAGTGATATGGATTTGGCATGATAATCTAACATTCTTTTAGGTTCTATGGTTAACTAGAGTTCTCAAATTTAATTGGATAAGAAGGAGTACCCCCTCTACTCTAATTTTTCCAGTTTGCTTAAGACTGTTTCTACTGTTTTTTCTGTTTCTCTTTTTCCTTGTCTCTGGTTTAATATATATTGTCCATAATGAATTACATTATTTAGTGGGCATACAATGAGTTGTTATCCCCAATTCCCCAATGCCCCCCTTCCCGTCCCTAATCAGCTGTATATCCTCATCCGTGGGCCATCTGAATCAGTCCTTGTGGCAGGGGACCATGGATAGCCTAAGTACTTAGCCCGGTCCTCCTAAACAATGTAACTCACTATGGACAATAAAAAAAAAGTGTTGCTTATTTTATAACTATAAATACTCCTGTCTTTGGTTTAAATGTAAAATGTCCCCTATAGTCTCATGTGTTTTTGATTAAGACTCAGTTCATATGAACTAAATTCTTTCCCCATCAAAGACATTGTATAATGACTATTGCTACCAACAGTCACAAATAATTCTTCATTCCCAAATGCAAGTCTACATTATATTTTTTCTATTTTGAATAATCAAAAAAGTACAAGACTGCCTCCAACTCTGGTGCTCACTGTGCTAAGCCTGCTCTTCCTCCTCCGCTCAGCTCTGTTCTCAAGCATAGACCTCATCCTCGAAATCTATTTACTCATCAGGTCCAGTGTTGTCTCACCCAATCCTTGCATGACCTTTCTCTCATAATTTCACCCACAAAGAGCCTCTCTGTTAACAAACGCCGGCCCTGCCAGTATTATCCAGGATGCAGACACATTCATCTGATTGAAACACCTATTACATGGTTATCTATTTTACCAAAATTATGATAGAATATTGCCAAAGAGGTGAAACTATGGTCAAAAATCAATCAATCAATCAAATATCCTAAAAATCAGTTAATATTTATGCAGGTGATACTCTAAGATTCACAGATCAGATTCTAGAAAAATTGAGAACTTATATTGAAGTGATTTTATGACTGCAGAGATGTCAATAAAGAAGGAAAGGAAGAGAAAGAATGAGCAAGGAAATGTTTGCTTAAGTAAAGCTGAATTCAATGCTGCCCTGCTGGACATGATATCTATTTCTGGAAGTTAATAAATTCATGAGTTAATTTGGGCTTCTGGAAACCAAAGCATTACTCAAATGATTTCGTTTCTTCTGAGAGGTTTTCAGTAAATTGGGGTTTAGTGGTTTGGGAGGGACATAGATAAAAAAATGAATTTTGGGGAGTGCTGAGAGGTGAGCATAATAAAATCCGCAATCCCCATTTATTTTAAATAAATCTTTAAGCACATAGATGGAATAGGGATATTTATAATGACATCCATACCTTGGCCTCATTTAATTAGTCTTAAAATGAGTCCTTGCTTTGATTGCATTAGTCATTTCCTTTCCTCTGAGGTTTCGGGAATTGGCTACAAATTCATATAAAAATGAAAAGTAAAAATGGACATATAGAATTTTATATTCTCTACTAATGACAAAAATTAATAGTGACTGCTGTTAGTGCAGGCACTGAAAGTCCTAGAGGAATCTTACAGACAAATTGCCATTGTTTTAAATGGTTTCATGCAGATTCTCCATGTTGACAAATCAGGTACTATTGAAGCTCTGTATACAAGGTGAAATACATATATAGAGGGGCACAGTTGAATGGTGCATCCATGCTCAGGCATTGATTGTTGTGGATCTCTCTTTGAAAGGTGAAGTACATTCAGAGTGGGGCACAGCTAGAAGTTCAGGTGTGCTCATGCTCATATTTGAGCACTGTGTTCCAGGCCAGTCAGGGTGTCCCACAGGATCAGATGAACGTGTTTACAAAGCACAGCTGCTCCTCATGAGGGGCTCCAGTGGATGTTTTCTATCTCCTGAGTTCCTTTATATACTGCAAGGCAACGCCACCTCTGTCATTCTCTATATGAAGTAGGAATTTAACATAGTCAATATCATAAAACGAAAATTTTCATATATATATATACATATATATATATATGGACAGTAAAGATCTGTCTTAAATTATTTGTTTACCCTAATCAATTTAACTATTTAATAATTGTGTAAAGCATAGTAGGTTAGCATAAAATCTAAAATGCCTTCAAAAGAAACCATGGACATTCTAAATGCCTTTTTACTTGGCTGTCTCATAAATACTGTTTCAATTTTCATTTTTCTCTATCTTTAGAGAGAGCAAAGTGTGAGGTTTTTATAAGTTTTGTTCTCTGGAACCAAATGATGTTTATTTACATTGAAATTCTTACATTTACCAGGTTGATGAACTAAGGCAAACTATGCCTCCATTTACTACTCTGTGAGTGTGTAGGTAAGCTGTGTATGGTGGCTCCTGACTTTAGTCCCAGACATCCATTCATTAAATCAAGTGGATTATAAATTGGAAGCTACCCCATGCCATATAGTGAGACCCTCACACAAAGAAAGAAAGCAAGACAGAGAGGGGATGTGAATAAATAAGAAAAAATTAATAAAAATACTAGAAATTAAAAAAGACATTTTATGACAGTTGAGATATAGTGCCATAACTTTTATTAATAGGTATTTAGTAAAAATTGTAAAAATAGACGCCTAATAACCTATTTTGTGTTGTTCACTATTATTGCTTTCTACCAATGTTCATATATACTTTGAATAAAAATAATTATATGATCAGAATTATCAAATCAATCTATAGCATCCACATTTAAAAATAAAATTCACTCCTGTTCTCTCTTAAGTAAAGGAAATAAAAATTCAATATTATATTGAAAGGAGCTTCCTTTGTCTTGAGCAAACCTTACAGTAAATTAAATACATTGGTGTTTATGCAGCTGAGTAAATGAGCAGTATAATAAATATAGGAAATTAGAAGACAGTATGCTTTTATAAATGAAAACCTATTATTTTCAACATAATAACTGTTGCTCATTATTTTAATTAGGAGGATTTAAAGCTTTAAATTAATTGAGTTCATATTATATATTTAGTATTTTATAAGAAATAACCTTGAATTTATTGACTAGAAAATTAGTTTACCTAAGTATGACTCATTTTATTTAATAAGTTCTTGATTATATGACATATTTCCCATTTTAGTTACATTGCAATTTACAGTAATATTGAGTTAAGATTTTATATTTCTATTAAAGCAGAAACCACTTATATACAATATAGACAGTTGTCACAAGAATGCTGAACACACTGCTATATGGTAGAGACCACCCAGTCAAAAAGTGCTCATCTGTGCAATACTGGTGCTAAACCTAGGACGGTAATCAACAGCTTACTGATTGGCCAAGAGATCTGCTTAGAGACAAGGAACCATTAACTGGAGTTGGGATCCATGGCAAAACCTTACGTGGACCAATGAACTGGGCCCCTAGGGTGATTACCACTACCAGATAGCTACAGAGAGGCTACACCCATTAGAAGCTAACCATAATAGCAATGCTTATCTCATTTAACCCCAGTGGGTAGTAGTCAGAGAGAAGGGAGATGGGAACACCTTCTCGAGATTTGATCATACAATGTATACACTTTCTCATAATAAGGTTTTTAAATTAAAAAGTGTGAAAGCAAATAATAAATAAACAAGTAAATGGAAACTGCACTTAAATAAAAAATGTTTACTTGGACTGGAGAAATTGCTCAGTGGTTAAAGGCACTTACCTGTGAAGCCTACTGCCCCAGGTTTGAATCTCCAGTACCCATATAAAGCCAGATGCACAATATGGCATATACATCTGGAGTTTATTTCCAGTGGCAAGAGGCCTTGGCACACCCACTCCTCTCTTCTCTGTTTCTCTCTCTCTCTCTCTCTCTCTCTCTCTCTCTCTCTCTCTCTCTCTCTCTCTCTCTCTCTGTGTGTGTGTGTGTGTGTGTGTGTGTGTGTGTGTGTGTGTCTTTCTGTCTGTCTCTCTGCCTTTCTCTTTCCTTGCAAATTAATAAATAATTTTTTAAAGTTAAAAAGTTCTTATACATTAAGACTGAATTAGCCTACTAGATTGTTTTACATTTTACACTTGAGTATCTGAAAGTATCAGCTTTTTGTTTTCTAAGAAAAAATTCCAATATTCAAATACTTTTACAATAAACCCCATGAATTTAACATTATAAAATAAGAACTTATTGTGTGCCTATGTAGCAGGGAGATTATCCCTGCTGAGCTATTGAAGTATAAAATAACCATGAGCTACAGTGGGAACACATACATCTGAACTCGTGTTGAAAACTCATGGGATGAATATAAGGGCACTAATGAAGGGACTGAGTGTGTTAATATCTGATGGAAGATGTTGAGCCTTTTTTCCCCTCTTCCATGTAATGCCATAGCATTCTCCACTTCACAGATGCAATGACAAGGGGTCAACTTAGATACACACAGAGGGCTGTCAATAGAAAATGAAAATGAAAATGGCTTGATGGTTGGCTTGACTCCTAGTTTCCACAACTGTGATGAATAAATGTATCTTATTTATAAATTACCCATCTTTAATATTGTCTTATAGCAACAAAACAGATGACAACATTTATGTGACAGCTTACTCAAAATATGTGTTCATTTCTTGTCACAGAATATCTGAGAAAAGGAACTTAGAAAGAAAAAAATATATTTAATTTGGCTCTTGGGTTCAGAGGCATTAGTTCATGGTGAAGCAGAAGATCATAGATCCCATGAGAGGAGAGGAGGCTGTTCATCTCATGGCAGCCAGGAAGCAAAGATGTTTAGTAAAAAAGGGACAGGGTCAAGAAGTCTTTAAAAGCACACAAAATGGACCACTTCCACTAACTAGGACATAATTCCCATAGTACCACAACCTCCTAATAGTCTATTGAAACTGTGGATTCATCAATGAATTAAGTGACTTATTAGGTTACAGATCTTATTATCTAATAATCCCTGGGAAAACTCTTAGAAATGCACTCAGAAGTATGCTTAACTAATATCATAGGTACCTGTCAATTCTATCAACTTCACAGTCTAGATTCACCAGCACAGCATTTGAGTTGGTTTCCAAGAGGGAGAAACCAAAGAGGAAACACAGAAGGTGAGGGTCCAGGGAACTGACACAGAAGTAACATGTCTTCCTCTCATCCAGCTAAGAAGAGTTTTTAGTGCAATTTCTATTAAGTTCTATTAAAGTAAATTAATCAAGTTTTAGTGCACATTTGAAGAGTAGTGGCATGATCACATAACAGAAAATTCTATGGAGTGGTTCATATTAGTAATCTCTTTGGCACAAATATAAACAACCATAGTGGGCATGTGAAGTGTAGGATCACCAGGTCGTATTTAGGTTAAATGATATACACAGAATTTTTAAGTAATTATATACAAACACCAAGCTTAATGAATGAAAACTCTATATATGAAGAATGCATTTTAAAAGGCTTTTGTGAAGAACTTCTAAATAGAATGCAACTTAAAGTTTATTCAAGATACTTAGTGATTGTGAATAAATCACTAAAACACTAAGCAACTTTAGAATATCTTTTAAATATTCTTTCTATGTATTTTTATGTGAGGAGAAAGACAGAGAGAGAGAAGAGAGGAGAACGAAGGTCTCCTGCTGTTGCAGATAAACTCTAGATACATCTGGCTCTACATGTGTACTGAGAAATTGAACATGTGCCAGCAGGCTTTGCAAGCAAGTGCCTTTAACCATGGAGTCATCTGCCCAATCCAGATTTAACATATTTTTAATTCGGTATATGTTGCTAGCACCATGAATTAATCTTACTTTGTGATATATGTTATATGTCATCACAGTTAATATTAATTATTTAAAAATTAATTTTCCTTGTGATCATGATATCATCAAAGCCTTCTGATAATGGAAACTATGGTTAGGGAATTAGATTTACATGTACATAAATATAATACAAACCAAGAAATACTTTCTTTAGACATATCATCTGTTCTGTGAGAAGAAAGAAAAGTAGAAAATCAAACTACTCCAAATCCATGTTAAAAGCTAGACAAAATTGCAGTGCCTCACATTTCTTTCATTTGCCTGTCAGTTATTCACAATGTACATTTATATCCACCATGTACTCATTCTTTAGATAAAAGGCTGTTGTCAGGTAAAACAGGAAGAGGGTTTTCTTTCTTCCTCTTTTAGATCAATACTGAATTTAGCATAAACTTTGAATTAATTGGAATTCTTACAAAGAAAACAACCTATTGAAAGTATAGCATCCATGTCAACTTTCTAGTTAGTATGAATTTAAAGACAAATGCTATCTATTATTTTAAAACATATAAGTCAAACAAAACCATTAATTTTTTTAGATTATAAGAATTCCTGAATACATTTAGGTAAAATCTTATCCACCTTAGTTACCTCAGAAGAGAAGACAAAAAAAAAAAAAAAACAAGAAAAACATTTCAAGTCTTCCTTGCAGTGAATGGCAAGAGGCTTGAAAGAGGAAAAAAGCAATTCTGTAAGATGTCTTAAAGTTGACTTAAATAGTATCTATATCCTCAACATTAATATTACTTACACTAATCTTTTTTAATGACACAATCTCTCAGTGGTTACTTTCCTGTTCTGTAGCACAATAAAAATGTGTATTCATAAAAGACCCAGAACGGAAATAAAAACCCTCCATACCAATTTGTTTTAATTCTTTCTAATGGAAACACCCTGAGAGTAGCTGCATATTTTTCTTAATTGTTTTATGTAATCCATTTATAATCATTAATCTGTTCTGTATAGATTTCACTGAAATTTCTCTTAACAGTAGCTAATGGCTGTTGGTGTTTAATGTGGGTGTTAATGATTGACTGATACAATGTCGTCCAGGGGAGGAATTTTCCAGTGCTGTCTCATTAACCAGATGACCTGCAGACATTGTCAGCGTAGCCCAGCAGAGGTGATTGATCACCAGAGAACAGAGGTTAGTAACTCTCCCCCAGGTATTAATGTATAGCATCTTCACTTAGCCGTGTCTTGGGCTTTTCCAGTAAGAGATTGATTTATTATGCGCCTTCAATGGGGATTTGTCAAACTCTTAATCAAGGAATTCTATATTGCCACAAGTAAATCAGCAACACTTTCTGGCACAATGACTTTTATGGTGCACAAAAACATTATGTGTAGGTTCTATTCTGTAACAGAAGGATATTTGCAGATATCAGTGCCCAAGAGATTGACCAATGAAAGGGAAAAATAGTCATTTCTTCTTGAGAAGCAGGCTTGATTTAAAGGGACATGTTTTTGTTTTTGTTTCCTAGAATACATCAACACAGTACAAAATTCTAGAGTATTTGGTAGGAAGAAGCACAGAAATGAGGGGCTGGGGTGAAACTCTCTTTGAAGAGGCAATATTTGAGGTGTACATAGAAAAGGCGATGCAGAGGAAGCCCACAGCCCAACTGTTCTGATAGCCTCTGTGCTGTTTTCGTGTCTAGCCCTCCGGGGACACTGCAGCAACTCAGAGGGCATTGTTGAGTTCATGACACATATTTCCCTTGATATTTAATAACAGAAGTATACTTAGTAGCAACAGCTAGAATTCTTGCCCAAACATATACTAAATTATGAGGTTTTTCAATGAATATAAATAGAGTGTATTAAAGACACCAAAGAGGGTTTCCAAACAAACAAAAACAAAATTTATAACTTTCTGCTCTGTGAAAGTTTAGAATTCTTTCCTTTGAAAATAAATTACAGAGCAAAATTATATCCTGTTTGTTGGATGATATTCCCTAAAGGATATGTTGAATTCCTAATTCCTAGTAATTCAGAATGCATTTGGAAATACAGGGTTTACAGTTTTAACTAAGTTATGATAAAGTAATTAGGATATGCCCCAATCTAATATGATTGGAGTCCTTGTAAAAATGGAATATTTGTGCAGACACTCACAGAGAGGAGATGAAATGATGGGAACCATGAGATCCACACACAGGGTCTGCAATTACTATATACATACCTAAAATCAGGGCACATGGAGGATTGATACTCCTTCTCAGAAATAAGAACATAGCAAGGCAGGATTCTACACCTTCTTAAAGAAATGACAAATTTTAATCAAAATCTTCTGTACATCAAAATAGATTATGTTTAGGGAATAACCTACAATAGTATTTTACAATTTATAATGACTGTCTAAATTGCTAAATTTTTACTTTTAATAGCACTTCTTAGTTCAATAATATTCTGCAAAATTTGGACGACATAATTCCTATAAAACCAGCAAACACTGACTTCTATACAGCTATATGAACATTTGAAGGTTCACTTTAATAATCAATCAATCATGAATGACACTGCAACCATGCCAATTGATAGTATCATATTAGCATGCTTCTGTTTTCCTTTTGGAAGGATAACATAATGTGAAGGAGCAAATCAATATTTTATTAGTCACCAAACATCTTAAGAAAAATATTGGGCTAGAGAGATGTCTCAGCAACTAAGGTGTTTTCCTGTAAAACCTAAAAACCCAGGTTTGATTCCCCAATACCATCGTAAATCCAGAGACAAAAAATGGCACATGCATCTGGAGTTTGTTTGCAGTGACTAGATGCTGTGATGTGTCCATACTCTCTGTTTCTGGCTCTCCTCTCTATGTGTCTCTCTGCTTGCAAATATATATAATAAAAATTAGAAAAAACTTGAAGCATTTCCACTAAAATAAGAAATAAGGCAAGAATGTCCACTGCCCCCACTTTAATGTAGTACTAGAAGTCCTAGCTATAGTGATAAGGCAAGAGTCACAAGTAAAAGGGACATAAATCGGAAAGAAAGAGATAATTATTCATAGATCATAAGATTCTATACCTAAAGGACCCTAAACACTCCACCAGAAAACTGTTAGAGCTGTAAAATTGAAATTATGATATTTGCAGGGGAATGGATGGATCTGGAAAGGATTGTACTGAGGTAATCCAAGCAAAAAAAAAAAAAAGCCAAACACTGCCTGTTCTCTCTCATATGTGGATCCTTGATTCAAATGTTTAGATTTTCATGTGAGTTGGACTAAAAGTCAGTGGTAGAAGCCAGAAAGGAGGGGAAAGGGGTGGAGGGGAGACTTAAGGAGATGGTATTGCATATATATATATATATATATATATATATATATATATATATATATATATATATATATATATATATATGTGTGTGTGTGTGTGTGTGTGTGTGTGTGTATATATATATATATATATATATATATATATATATATATATATATATATATATATATATATATATATATATATACATATATATGTAGATGAACAGATTACTGGGAGTTCAGTGGCCGAAGTGGACTCAGGGGAAAGAATTAACTAAAGGAAGGGTGGGAGAAGGGTTAATCAAAATTCAAGAGATTTAGAGTAAGCCATATGGAAAACTACTTCTTTGCACAATGTCACACTGCTAGTAGTAACATTAGCCATAGACTGCTAGTAGAAAAACTTCAGTGCCAGAGATGGGACACCTTCCAGTGAGTTGTTAGCCAGGGAGTTTCCTGAAGCTTCCAAAACATTACAGGCCAATGGCAAGGCTCTTGGTTGACCACCAGAATGAGATGGTAAGACCCTATTGCTGAAGACCACACATGCTTGGGCTGCAGATCACTAGGAAATCAAGCTGAGGCTGAGCAGAAAATCGCCTCCCTGTTAACCAGATTGAAAAAAAAAATACTGGAAAAAGCTATGGCTGCATGCAGCCCTATTGGGAGCAAGAAGTCATCAATGGCAGTAAATAGCAGTGGACTTTGCAACTATGCCCACAAAACTGCCCTATAACCACTGTTTTAATGTTCATAAGCTTCTCTTTTCAGATGCCATTTAAAACCATGATGACTCAAAAGCCACCATAATGCTGAGGGGTGATAATGGAGTATACAACACTCTATCTCTCTATCATAGATATCTCTATCACACCCTACAAGGTCAGAGTCCATTGTGTAAATAGATAGAGGAACAATAGTAAGAGCCAAAGCAAGAGCAGGTGAAATTTACAGTGAAATTTTCCAGACACAAATTGGCCTTGAAATCTATGACTTCACAGTTCTTGACATTGCCCACAGAAGCCCTTCATAACAGGAGAAAAGATGAAGAGAGGAAAGAAAATAGAGGCTAGCTGAGTAGGAGAGGAGCTATGATGGAGGGTGGATTTGAGACGGATAAAGGGAGGGGGAATGATGCTTTATTGTCTATAATTATGGAAGCTGTGAAAATAAAATGCTAAAAATATTGTTCCTCTAATAGCATTAATATTTATGAAACTATTTTTAAAAAGAAATTCCAATTTAATTGAGGTGGGCTTTCATTTAAAACAAGACAACGATATTCTCTTTTTTGTCAATTCCAATTTATGTTTGACACTTGGGGCAATGTCATCTTTTCAGTATGAAAAACAAGCAAGTTCAACACAAAATAGAAGTGTGAGGTGTAGGACAGGACAAAACTAAGGTAGGAGGGAAATGGCATTAGCAGAAGATGCTGAAAAGATGGAGGGCACTGTCACCTCCCCTTTGGCAGTGGCATACCTTTCCACACATCAGGGGTGGTATTCTTTCAAAGTAGCCAGGGTTTTGGAGGTTCAGATGAGGGCTTCACCCCCTCCACTCAGTAAGTCTTTTTTCAAGACTTTTTTTTTTTCAAGAGAAAGGAAGAATCCTAAGGAAGGCTGGGGGAGGAGACTTCTCCAAAGGCATCCAAAGCTCTGGACAGCTGGAATAGAAGAGTCCAAATTGAGAAAACACTGTTAACACCACTTCTGAAGCTGAGTGACGGGGAAGGAAAGACTTGATTGTTTCTATAAATCTGTCCTTGACTGAAAACCCTACCCCTACTTTCCTCAGTGACTTCTGACAGGTACCTCTTCCTCTTAACCTGGGACAGTTATCTGGGACAATATCTGGGTTTTTCAGTACCAGGATGATTACTAATGTGATTTGGAGGAGACTCAATCTCCTGGGGGTGTTTTTGAATAGTTCTGAGTATAGGATACCAAAAGGAAATATAGGTTAATCCAAAATGGTAGAATTACAGATTTTTTTTTCTCAAATGGGGGGGGGGAGAGAAGAATGAGGGGGAATAGGAAGGATTGGGGAACTCATATAGTAAACTAAACTAATGGTGAATTGACACCATAAAACCCTAGCTTTTATACAGTAGGCTCTCAAGGAAGCTGAGGGCACCTTCTGGTACAAGGGGCCATGAACAGAATGGGAGGAAGCCTAACCTCAAGAATAATTGCTAAGGCCTGTATGTCCCTGTCTCAGTTATTGGTTCCTTCCCACACTGAGCTGTTGATCAAAGAGACACAGGAGGTCCCCAAAATGTGACAGACTTCTGTCAAAACTCTTGAATTCCTGCCCCAGGCCTAAGGTAAGACCCTATTTCTAAAGAAATCACAGAGTGAAATCAAACAATACCAAAAGATCCTGCTAGATCCAGAATGGTAACCAGCTCCCAGATGGTAGCATGTGTAGCACTGGAAGGTGTTGCATGAGCTGCTAGGGGAAATTGTCCACTGATATTTGGAGAAAGCAGAAACCACTTATATTCAATATAGACAGTTTTCACAAGAATGCTGAACAAATGGCTCTATGGAAGAGAGCAGCAAGTCAAGAAATGCTCATCTGTGTTGGCACTAAACCAACAAGGGTAACCTATGGCTTAATGATTGGCTAAGAGATCTGCTTAGTGATAAGGGATCCATAACTGGAACTGGGATCCTTGGGATAATCATACAGGGACCAAGATCTCAGACTCCTAGGGGAAATTCCCACTACCAGAAAGCTACAGAGAGGCTACACCCATTAGGAGATAGCCAAAATAGCAATGCTGTCTCATTTAACCTATATTGATCTCACTCTCCAATGGAGATCCTGTTTGCATTTTTAAGCAGGCAGTGAGAGAGTTTGGGACAACTCAATTCCACCAACAAGTCATTGGATGAAGGCTGACATCCTGGCAGGAGACAAGCCACACCTATCCTTCACACAGGGCCTTAATGAAACCTATGAGAAAGTGCAGAAGAAAACAGGAGATGAATCACCACAAGTCTGATAACCCATGAAAGGTCAATAGAGACAGACACCAATGATACCCAACATAATCCAGGGCAAAGATACAGAGATACCTAAGTTTTTAACAATAAAGCAGACTTAACATTCACCCACTATGACTCAGGGAACTGAGTGAAAGAGTGGGCAGACAGATTGTAAGAGCCATGGTGGGGGAGAATATCTAGACACTTTGCCCCTCAGCAACAATACACAAGGGGGAAGGGATAAAAAAAGGAGAAACTAGCTACCTATGGTGAAGTTCGTAACCCCCTAACCTATGCACAGATCCAGTATGTGCACAGAGGGAGAACCCAATGGGTAGGGTACAGAGAGGAGGGAAATGGAGACACACTCACAAGGTTTGCTCATACAATGTATATAATAATTCATAATCAAGATATTAAAAAACAAAGTGGTAGGAGAGAGGAGATAGTCAACAAATATTTATTAAGTGTCTATGAAACAATCTTTTCTAAAGACATTCCAATTCAATTCAAGTGAGATTTTCTTTAAAACAAGACAAGAATATTCTTTTTTCTTCCTTTTTTTCTTTTTTGTCTTTATTATCAATAATTGCATACACTGTATGAGCAAATCTTATGATGGTACCCCCAATCCCTTCCTTCCTCCCAGTCTCCAACCGACTGGGGACCCTCCTGGTGGGTGTACTGAATCAGTCCCTGGAGTAGTAGGTTATTAGTAGTACAGGTAGTAACCAGTCCCCCCCTCTTTGTATGTTGTTGCTGAGGGTGGAAATGTCTCTGGATATTCTCCTCCACCATGGATCTTACAATCATTCCACCCCCTCTTCTGAAGAGTTCCCTGCATCATGGTGGGTGAGTTTTAAATCTGTTGTATTGTTGAGACCTTGAGTGCCTTTGGATTTCTGCTTTGGGGTGTGTTGGATATCATGGTTGTCTGTCTCTTTGAACTATCCTGGGTTATCTGAGTTATTGTGGTGATATATCTTATGCTTATTATGACACTTTCTCAAAGGTTCTATTTGGGGCCTATTGCTGGCATGTCAACCATCATCCTGTAGTTTGAAGACAATAATATTCTTAATGTCTAAATTAATTTATCTGTCATTTTAATATCCATGCACACATATATTGATTCACAACACCAAGAAAGCAATAATCACATGAAAGACTTTTCTTAAGGAAGGCATACTTTAAAATGCACATGAGAGAATAAACAAACAAAAAAATCTCTCAAACTTTCAGGGCCCCAAAAGACCTCATTGATTTGCCTTGGGACAATCTCTTCCCAACACAAGGTTTCTTTTTTTATTGAATGCATGTTGTTTGAAGTCAATTAAACTTGGTCACGGCAGTCTGCAAGCACTTTCTAGCTGAAAGCAATAGCTATTTGATAGGGTGACATGGAAATCAGATTCCTGATACGGCACGTGTGGGGAGTATGAAATAAGGACATCTATTTGATATTTAAAATTGAGGTGTTTCAGGACATTGGAGAATAAACATATACATTCAACTGAGTTTTTCTTAATTTATCTTTGTAAATGAACATCCATAGAACTCTCTTTTCTTAGTAACTGTTTGTTTTCTTGAAAATATTTGGCCTTGCCTATAAACATGATCATGTGAGAAATCTAAGAGGCAGAACAAAGACATTTCAACAATCAGAGATCTCAGAAAAGTCCAGATGTAAGTCTGTGGGGTTATGGACTAAGATGAGAAACTTATGTTTGGTTCAGCTATTCAATATATTGTTCATTAGTACTAAATCCCCCCTTTTGATACTTCTATAAGCCTGGTGGTTCAACTAAACTACTAATTCAGAAAAGGCATTTGTCATGGCCTGGTCATTATTTTCCATGTGTACTAATACCAGAATTTCTTCATGATAATTTTTAATGGAACTTAGTTAAATAAAATAAAAAGTAACTGTCCAAAGGTCTTATTTTGCTAGTTCCACTGCTATAACTTACACAAGAATAATAAGACCTGTTTCATTCTCTTTGAATGTAGAAAAATAATATTTAGCTATTTTCTTGAACTGTGGATAATATCTTCCCATCTCTCTCATGAAAGAAAAACATAGGTAAATAGATGCATACATGCTTTGAGTAATCACTTTGGGAAATGGAATATTTCTGCCCTTATTGTGTTGCTCTTAATATTTTGTAATATAATATAATCTGACACCGTATACTTACATAGGCTTGAAAGCAAGTTTTAAATGCAATTGCTTAAGAGTCAAAAATGCTTAGAATCTCAAGAAAAATAACCCATTCGTGAATTTACATACTGTTATGGAATAGTTGGTGCTGACATCAGGCTGTGCCCTGCTTTATGTTTCTCCATATGTTGTGTAAAACAGTGACTTTCACCTCATGTCTTGTCATGAGAATCCACTTTACAAGTACCTTTTGACTCCATGTTGAGGGTGGAGGACTACACTGTCATTGGGTGAACATGTAAGTGAGACCATCTGTCTGGTACCAGCCACATGGCACAGATGAATAATGACTTATTACTGATAGTAAATAATGGTGCTACACTGTAGATTTATTGGGATAAATTGAGATTTTAGGGATACATGGGCATATGACAATCATAGCAGAAAACTTGATACAAGAATGTATCAGACCCATAGGACTGAGAAATGGGTTTAAGTGCCTCTCCTCGACACCCTAAAAAGTGCACACCTAGTACTGCAGTGGCAATGAACCCCCACTGACCTGCCATCTGAGCCCATACCCCGAATTTACTTTATACCTCAAGATGGGTTCATGGGCTTCAGTTAGGCTCAGTCCCTGCTGTTGATCCTTCCCACATAATAACCTTCTTTCTGTCTACATGTTCACCCATGGCCGCACTATGCATCTGTCTGTCTGTTCGTCTGACCTGATTCTGCCCATGACTTCATCTCAGTCCTGCAGCTCAGCTCTGACTACCGCAGTACTGGAGGTCCTCCAGCCTGTCTGGCAACAGGTGTCTGGCAACATCGATACAGAGACTGATACAGAGATTTTCATTTCTGTCAGTTTCCTAGCTCTGGCTCCTCGGGCTCTTTGTCTTTTCATCTTTTTCTGTCATTCTATAACCTACATATATGCATATGTTGATAGATATATTGTGTGATGTGTAGTATGTGGTGGGAGAATTGGCATTAGTAACGAAGACTGAAATAGAAGAACCTGCCTTTGTCATGGCCAGGGCTATCAAGGAAAGCAGGAGTGTCTAGCAAAATGCTGTCATTGACAAAGTTGAGTTTGTAAATTTGCAAGCTGTTCATTACTCTTCTTCATAGTTCCACTGGGAGAGAGCAGAAAGAAAAGAACAATGTTTGCTGAGGAAAGGAGGCTGAGTGAAATTAAGTTCCCAATAAATGCTGATATTGTGGAAAGACACAACCATGTTTGTCTGTGTTTCTGTCATAGCTTGCCCTTGATACTTCATTCTATATGGTCACATTATATTTTGAAAATACAGTAAAACAAGCAGTCTTCAAATGCACCAAAATGTAAATTCAAGATGTTTACTTAAATGATAAAAGTAGCTATAGGAACTATCTCAGGGCTTGAAAAAACTTATGCTAATTTGTGATCTGCTGACTTAGTGTTTGTGATGGTTAGTTGTGATTGTCCACTGGAGTGAGATGCATTGGAGATTGGAGAGTCATACTTCTGTGTGTATCTGTGCGGTCATTTCCAGAAAATATTAACTGAGTCAGAAAGAACCAAACTGATTTGGGGCTACATCATTCTAATTTGGGATGGAGTCACAGACTAAACAGCTGAGCATCAATATTCATTTTTCTCTACTTCTAGATCTGCCCAGATGTGTGCCACCACAGCATAGAGATGATGCCACAGCTCTGACGGACTGTACCTGCACCATGAGCCAAAATAAACCCCTTGTACTTTCAGTTGCTTCTTATCAGGTATTTGGTAAGAGCAGTTAGAAAGGTAAGTAATACAGAAAATTTGTAGTGAGAAGTGGGACCATTCCTATACTACAGCTGACCTTGTGATCTTGGAACTGGACACTGGGGAGTAATACAGAATAGTTTGCAACTATGGGCTAGAATATCATAAATAGCATAGCAGGCCATTCAGGTGACAATTTTAAACATTAGAATGAGGAGAGAAATTCAGATGGTCAAGTCCTGGATCAATAAATTTCCGAGGGGATTGAAGACTCTATCAGGAACTGGACTAGAGGTTATGCATCTTTCTGGCAAAAAAAAATCATCTAGCTGCTTTTGGTTCCTGTTCCAAACATTTGAGTAAAGCTCAATTAAAAAAATGGAGTAAGTTATTCAGGAAGCTAGAACGTCCAGACAGCATAATATGCAGATCATAACATGGCCATTACTCATTGCTCTTCTACTTAGTTCCAGTGTGAGAGAGCGGAAAGAAAATAACAATGTTTGCTGAGGAAAGGAGGCCAAGTGTGATTAAGTTCTCAGACAAGGAAGGCACAGAGAAAGCATCTGTAATATTAAGGATGTTAGTAACAGTGAAGGGAATCCTCTAGGCTTATCACTGGGACAATAGGCAAAAGACCAGGAGTCAAGACCCACCTATGCAGGGTATATAAAAGCAAATGTATTTGAAAGTGACTGCAACTTGGCCATTCCATCCAAGTAGTACTGATTTTGTAAGAAACAAGGGTAGGAAGGCATATGGAAGGTTAGGGTATGCTCTTACTGCCAGGTAAATTGATTCCCAACCAGAAGGTCTTGAGAAGACAGTGTTTGAAGCTGTAGCAATGAAGCCTCCATCTCAATGGAGACCCTAGTGTATTGGAGTTGATAGATACAAGGAAAGCAGAGGAGGTATGTTGCACAGAGTGGACCAGCCAAAGAGAGAGGCCCCATGTACCACAGGCAACAGAGGCTGAGGAGTGGGGCTACTGGAGGTTGTTAGAGCTCCTATGATGTCAAAAGGAGCCCCGGATGACTGGCTTGGAACTGAAGGGTTTGATGTTTACCCTGCTGGGTTTTGTCTTTGCTAGATATTTCACTGCTGGGGCCTAATTCAGTTTAATATGAGGAAATTTAGCTTGTGACCTGGTCCATTGAAAGTATGTAATTGTTCTTTGATTTTACAGGGTCTCACACTTAAGAGAATGTCTGAAGTTTCAGAGAAGACTTATAACTTGGGGCTTTGAACAATGTTAAGACTGTTTTGGGACTTGATTGATAAACTGAATTCATTCTATGTTATGAGATGAATATGAGACTATAAGAGCAAGAGGTGAAATGTTACCATTTACAATCTTAGATTTGAATGTCAAATTGACAAGAGATGGAGTGTCTTCTTAATTTTAATTCTTGATGTTATTAAGAAACACAGAATTAGTGAATCCATCCTATGAGTGTGATTGTGAGAACATTTTCAGAGATAATTAGTTGGATGGAAAACACGCTGAAAAGAGGCTAAGGCATCCAATGGGCTGAGTCGCAGATTAATAAAAAGGGCTGAGCATCAGAAATCAGCCATAGACTTGAACAAGCAGCCTCATACTCAGGCCAACACAGATGAGAGCCTTCTCTGTCATGATGAAGTACCCTCAAAGTATAAGCCAGCGTCAGCCCTTCCTCTGTTACCATTCTCTGTGTCAGGTAGTTGGTCACAGTGATAAGAATAATAATCAAGCCAGTGCTTATGCTCTCCTTGGATTTGTTCATTTAGACAAAGTCATTTTAGCAGGTGTTCTAAGTATTGCACTCCAAATATAAGAATTAGAATTTTAATAACTCATGAATAAATAATACCTGAAGATTTTCAGCATTTATTTCATACACATCTGCATTAAGTGAAGAGGCAGTTTCATTGACATGGGAGCTCTTCCCCTGCTGCACACCATGTTCTCACATCCTTCTGATGACAGCTAATGAGATCACCAATCCCTGCATTTATTGGCTCCTTCTATTCTCAAGTTCTGGTGGTACTTCAACATTGAATTACAAAGTTTTTACCCACTCTTCAACGTGCTACAATGATTCAACACTGGAATACCCTTCTTTTATTTTCACAACTTAAACATTGCAGAGTTATTATTATGCAGTTTAAAATTATCTTCTCAAATATCTTCCAATGACTTGCAACTCAAAGTATTAACAGTACTTGTAATGCTATTAGAATATAGAGTTTTCAGCTCCATCATAGTCCTGATTTGTTGGGTTCTTTGTCTTAACAAGATCCCTGAGTAATTTTCAAGCATTTAAAACTTTATGTTTTCTGTAGTGATATAATTTAAAATAAGTTCAGAAAAAAATTATTATGAAAATTTTGAGAAGCACCATTTTTTAACCACCAGGTCTCCTTCATATCTTTAATTCTCTCCAGCAAAACGTTGTTGCTTTCTTCAATCCTGAAATTACCTTCTTTTTAGTCTTAACCCAGCTTAATAACCCTAACGTCATAATTCATTTATTCAACAAGATTTCCCATCATTCTTGATGTCTCCCTTTTCTTTCTCTACAGACATTTTGCTAATTATCAGATTATTTAATATAAGCCTTGAATTTGCTCAAGTTCTTTTCCTTTTTAAAAATAACTAATTCAAGTTACCATTATTTTTTTTTCTTCAGCACCTTCATAATTTCTTGATTTGTTTCCCTGTTTCTATCTTTGCACCTAAAGCCCAGACACTGCACAATGGTCATGTAAACATCATTAAAAGGTGATCTATTTATACAGTCTGAAGATAAACCTGAGTATTTAAACATAATTAGCCCTTGCTATTTCTATATTTCTATGGAATTGGATAGCCCAGAGACGTCTCAAGCTGTTTACCAACATTGATTCTATGGTCTCACATTACTGTGCCAATATTCCCTGGACTCTAGAAACATAAGCTTCCCTTCTGTTAATTCAGCTTGCCAAGCCTTTTTCTATCTCTTGTTCTTTGCACTCTATGTTTTCTGTAGATGGCTCCTCTTAGCTCCCAGTTTTCAATTCTAATACAACCACTTTACTTCTGCTTTGTTAACCATGCAAATAAAGCGCCATGTTTACTCAGTCTACTCTTTTCTTGTCACTTTATTTATTCCAGAGCTGTTTGCTCTCACAGTGCTGTTACTTGGTACATAAAGTAAGAGAAGTTTTTTTTCCATTCTTCAATATTCTCTATCCACTTAAATAACATATAAATATTGTTTAGGAATTGAGATGTAGCTTTGTTTGTAGACTGCTCATCTTGCATGCAGGAAGCCCTGAGCTATATCCCCAGCATCTCAAAAACAATCTGTGTAGTGTATACCTATAATCCCAGAATTTAGACGACAGAGAAGTCCAAGATTATCCCAGCTACATGGTGAGTTCAAGGCCAGCTTGTGATATATTAGAACCTGTCCTGCCTAAAGTAATTGTTCAATTTTATGTTTGATGAATAAATGAATAAAACATAAAGACCAATAATCTGTTAATATAGAGTTGATCATCTGATACACTAAGAAACAAAACAAAGGTGCAAGCACTATATTGTGTATTTCTAAAAAAGTAATTACACTTCATTAATTAAGGCTACTAAAGCAAATACCATGAATGGGGCTGCTTACTCTGGTGGTTTAAATGTGAAATGACCCCCATAGTCTTACATGTTTGTTATTGTGCATCATAATTAATCCCAGGGTAGTGGAGTTTGAGGGAAGAAGTGATTTTCTGGAAGAAATGAGTTGCTGAGGGCAAGCCTTGGGGTTTTATAGCCCAGCCCTACTTGCTTCAGTGATTCTCTCTCCTTCCTCTCTGCAGCTGTGACCATGGGATGCCTGGCTGTCTGCTCTTGTCATGCTTTCCTCACCATGATGAAATTTCCCCTTAAGAATGTAAGCCAGAACTAAACCCCTTGCTTCCATAACATGCTTCTGGTGATTTGTTCCTGCAAGAAAGTAAATGAACATGAGAATTACAGACCACATATTTATTGTTGTGGAGTCTGGGAAGATCATTTCATTGCCAGTTTCAAAGTCTGATGAGGGCCAACTGCCTTGTTCTTAGATATCACCTTCTTGCTTTGTCCTCCAGTGGTGAACAAGCTCTCTAAGGCATTTTCATAAAGACTCTAATCCCATTTATGAGGACTGCACCCTTATAATCTAATCATCATTGAAAGTGTCTACCTCCAAATAACATCACACTGGTAATTAAATTTCAAAATATTAACTTTGGAGTACCAGAACATTCAGATGATAATATACATATTCACACCCAGGGAAGGCTGAATTAACCTGCATGCATTTAGAATCACTACTTAAAGGTCAGAGTGGAAACAGGGTGATGCTGTAGGCACAATCACTTGAATAGGTATAAGGAATTTGATTTATTCTTATTGCACAACTTTGTAATTGTGGGATGCTGGCTGAGTGTTTCACTTATATGCCCTCTGAGTTGTTTGCTTTTACTGGGCAAAAAAAAAAAATTGCTTAGCCAACCAGGGTTTTCACAAAGGTTAACCTGACATAATATATTCTTACGGTAGAGATAGACAATGGGCCCCACAGGGCAAAGCTGGGATATGCATACTGCTTGTTAGTTGGTGGTTAAACATAGTTTTTAGTTACTTCATTTCTTCTTATAAAGGTGATATCTCTAGCTTTACCATTTTTTGTAGTATTCTTTCCCATATATTTTCCATGATTTTTTATATATAATCAAAGTTTCTGGCCATACACTATTAGCTGGTAATTAAATTAGAAATATGCTGAAAAATGAGTATAGTAGGAAATATTTTAAGCTTAATACTTTAAAATGCTGTGTGTAAGATAGCATTTTGATTCACTGGTGAATCAAAAACAACATACCTTTCTCACAAAGAAAAATAAAAATATACAAAAAAGTATGAAAATTTAATCCATGTCATCAGCAAACCTGCAATCCAAACAATTCATGTAATTATAATATTTATTTTGATAGTTTACTGTATATTTTTATTTTAGCTTAATGTCATGGATGCTAACTTCATATCAGTTTTCTTCACTTACCGTATGTTCATGTAGATAGCTGAGTGGCTGCTTTTGACAACAGTACTAATTATCCGAGTCATTGGAACTTTTTTCAGTTTTTATATAGTAATGTGATATCTGTACCAGCATTTATACAGTTATGTGATATTTGTGCTGATATTTACACAGCGATGTGATACTTGTACTGGTATTTATACAGCCATGTGATACTTGTACCAGTAGCCAAATGATATATACAGATTAAATCTATATTCCTTGCTCAAGAAAGGAAAATTAGGGGGTGCAGAGATGGCTCAGAGGTTAAAGGCACTTCCTTATAAAGTCTGCCCGTCAATATTTAATTTCCCAGTAGCCATGTAAATCCAGATGCAGAAAGTGGAACATGCATCTGGAATTTGGAGTGGCAAGAGACTCTGTGTGCCCCCTTCTCTCTCTCATATATTCACTGGCCCTCAGACTGAAAGTAGACACTTCACTAGTCAAGATCCCAATGCACTATTTTAAGTGCTACTTAAATGAGTAGTTTGGTCTGATTTCAGATTAGAATTCAATATATCAGCCAGTAGTCAACTCCAGGTTTAGAAAAAATGCAAATAAGGTTCCATTTCCTAAATACAATTGAGTTTTTAGTTAATCTAAAAACATGCTGAGAAACCAGGTATATATTGTCATTTCATTTTGAGTAGTTTAATAGTATTTTAGTAACTCTGAAAAGATGTTTGGAATAATAGAGCTGGTCTATGAGAGATATCTGTTCCTACAAAAAAGAGATTTCATCAAGCAGAATAAAGATTTCCAGATTTGTTCAAACAATACAATGAACATTTTTGTAATGATTATGCACACATGCTTCTTTAATACTCCTTTACTTCATTTTTTCTTACCTGCTTTCAAAGCCAAGTTATGCTGGCATAAATTATGTGTTATGTTTTATCATATTTTAAATTTGTAAATATAGGTATATTGAAATAAACATGCACACACTATCTATCTAAATATTTTTGAAGCAAGATATTTAACTCAAATATATGCAATCATTGCTAACATAAACATGGAATATTTAAAGTTATGTCATGCCATTAAGGCTGAAGTTTCAAGGCATATGGCCAATAATTTAACTGGATCAGATATGTACAAAGTAAAAAAATGTCTTGAAACAAATGTCTTGGTGTGAATAGGGCAAATAAATGCTAGGGTATACTATAATATAAATGAAAAGCTCATTTTCAATCCCTAAGGTTTGAAATTGAGATGATAGCAAGAGAGAGATAAGATGGAAACAGAATCTAGAACTGCTTATGATGGGATGTTTCCTACTAGAAAAACTTAAATTACTGATATTGAAAGAAGTGAGTATAGGTGCAAGTCACCCACCACAGAGCTGGGTGAAGTCAGGAGAGAACTTTCTAGAATAGAAACCCAGTTCTGTGAGCTGAGCCACTAGAAAAGGTCTCAGGTGGAAGACAGGAACACTGACTTGTGTTCTACTGACACCCAGCAAATTGTTCAAGGCATTGGATGCAGGATGGGCATGTAGTCTCCATGATGGAAGGACTAGGGCATTAGCAAACTTCCAATTCAGATGCATCTAGTCCAAATGAGATTCACCAAAGAATTTAGGTGGAAGCAATAGCAAATGGAAAGAGCTAGAGGAGAGAAATTAGAAGTCATGATACAAAAATGACATACACAGTAAGAGTTTCCATTGCTTGGGAGACTTCACCTCAATGTTTCACTGGCATAGAATGAAGAAATGGATTTAGTATTAACACTGTAATAATTAGGTACTTCAGTTTTCTTCTACCAATATCCATCTTGAGTTATATGAGATCAATGAGCCCAATATTTATTTCTACTAAGAAGTAAACAGAGGAATTCTTCATAATTGTTTCATCAGAAAATATAATTTTCCATTGATGAAGTGCAATGAACTTACCTTTAAAAGGAATTGTTTTTCATGAAAAACATAATATAGAGTAAATTTGTATATTATCATTACCTAGTTAGAATTATAGGTATGAGAGTCACATAATAACTGAGCTTTGTATATTTTTATATAATATGTAGTGGTGGTAAATTGTTATTTCAGAATCATTTTAGATTCATAAAATTACTTATTAGCAAACTTAGCTAACATATTAGCAAAATTAGCAAACTCTTTTAACTACTTAAAATCATATATTTATCAAAATTAATGACCTACTATATTTTGATAAATTTAATCAGAATTTTAATTTTACTTTTACTTTAAATTGTCCTTTTCTGTTTCTGTGTCCTATCCAGGATGTGACATTGCTCTGAGTAGGTGTGTTCCCTCAGGCTTTTCTTGACAGAGAGCATTTTCAGACATTACTTGTTTGTTTGTTTGACATTAAAGGTTATGAGGAATACTTGTCAGATTTTGTAGGATATCCTTCATTTTGGATTTGTGTTACGTTTTCTCCATGATTAGACTGGATTATGTTTTACTTGCATTTGGAAAGAAGGACAGTTAGGTTATAGTTCTTTTTCATGACACCATATCGAAATTATTCACAGCCAATATCATTTGATGCTGTTGATTCCAACTTTGACTAACTTGAAAAGTATTTGTAAGGATTATGTAGTCAACTCTAATTGCTTATGACATGGGTGATTATAAAGTAACTTATCTTTAGATATAAGTAGCATTTCACACCAAGAGTAAGAAATCTGGCATATATAACCCATTTAATGAATTATCCTATTCTCCTGCACAAGAATAGTGGTATCAGAATTTTTAACACACAACCCTGTGAACACTTTGATCAACTGGTTTTCAGTGTTCCTGTACAGTTCCTTTGTTTGGTTTCATTTTCCTTATGCTTTTAGTTATATAGCTACTGATCATTTCCAAAATTGTAGAGGTCACGAGTTTTTCTTCTCTGTGCCTTTAGAGAGGTTAGATCATGTGTTTGTAATTCTGTTGGATTGCTTTGTTACATGTTGCACTCCAACCTAAGATCTGATGATTCACAAAGCATTTTATTAAATGTTCTCCTGTAATAATGCAAATCAGTTGTGCTAAAAAAGCATAAAGCCATGTATCTGTTGTGATTTTATCATATATGGTGTCACTTCCCTAAAGTATCCATTGTGTTTTATCTATTTAGCATTCCTGTGGTGATTTGAATATAAAATGTCCTCTACAGGCTCATATGTTCAGATAGTTAGTCCGCAGTTGGTGGCACTTTCTCTGGAAGGCAGTGAAAGCATGAGGAGGTAGAGCCTTGCTGAAGGAAATTTCTCAATGGTGTTGAGCTTTGAGATAAACCAGTCCTGCTTCACAAGCTATTTTCTCTTTCTCTACTTCCGGCTGGCTTCTCTACACCAGCTGTCTGCTCCTTCCATGTTTACCCTGTCATGATGGACTCTTCTTGAAGGTACGCTGAAAATAAATATTTTCCTTTCCTAAGCTGCTTCTGCTCAGGTATTTTGTCCCAGCAAATAGAAAGGAACTAATACAATTCCCAACCACATGCTAAATGCTAAGGAATGATTGATTTCCCCCATCTCTGCTATTCTGAATGTCATATTCTAGAATGTCATAACACTGGTGTCATAGAGTGTTGCCTTTTCATTCACATATCAATGCATACTTGGGCTCATCCACATTGGTTCATGGTTTGACAGTCACTTCTTTTATTACTGAACAATGTTATGTGAGTGGACATCTTGGTTAACAACTCACCCTTATACATTTGACCTTTGAAGGCCATGTTGGTCTTTGACAGTTATGAGCAAAGCTGATAAAAAATCATACACAACTTTTTGAAAATAATTGTTATATTGATTTGTAAAAATATGAAAAAGTACGATACTATATGGAAATAACCATGTAGTTTTGTCAGAAACTGCCAAAATGTTTTTGACAGTCACTGTGCCTCTTTGCCTTCTCATTGTCAATGGCTAGGAGTCCTTGTGGCTCTAAGTACCTGTCAGCTGTTAAATTTTTAAATCATAATCATAACCATTTCAAACGATGTGAAGTGGTAATTGGATTGTTGTTTCATTTTGTATTGTTTTGTTTTTTTCTTTAGTTTTAATGGTATAATTGAGATTTATATGGAATATCTTTTTTATGGTTACCATTTGTATACCTGCTTTGGCCCATTATTTAATAATTTTGGATATTTCTTATTATTGAATGTAAGATTTTATATATTTTGAAAATGTATCTTTTATTAGTTATCTTATTTAAAAATATTTTACCCTCTCTCACAGTTTTTTTTGGAGTGAATTGAAAAAATACTGAGAGTCAAAATTTCAATGTTTGCACATTGGTTTCATATTTAAAACTCATTGCTGTAATGATCATGTAGATCTTCTACAAAGTCCTCTTTCTGAAAACTGTCACAGCATTGAGGCTTGCTTTTAAGCTATAATTAATTTTTAGATAAATTCTGTGTAATGATAGCCAGGCGTGGTGTCACACACCTTTAATCTCAGCACTCAGGGCAGAGGTAGGAGGATAGCCATGAGATCAAGGTCAGCCTGAGACTTCCTAGTGAATTGCAGGTCAGCTTGGGCTAGAGAGAGACCCTACCCTGAAAAACAAAAACAAAACAAAAATCTGTGTAACTCACAACTTCTGTGTTTCAATTTCCTGTGGAGTTTTTTTGTTTGGAGAGTTTTATTTACTAGATTTAAAAATATATATAAATATTATTTTATTCCAGAGATAGTCTGTGTTCAGCTTGGGCTATTGTATCTCAAGCTACTGTGTCCACTCCCACACAAGTTTTTGGTGCAAACATGCTTTTATTTCTCTTTGGGAAACAGAAAGACAGTGGATTATATGGTAAGAATATTAACCTTTTAAGAAATTAAGCTGTTTTGCAAAGGAAGATAGATAATACTGCACAAACTCAGGGGCAGTTATAATAATTCTTGCTGGTTCAAATCCTTGTGATATGAGATGAACAGTCTTTTTAATTTTCTGAATTCAAACCTATGTGAAGCATTAAGCAATTGTCACTCCAGTTTACATTTCAAGAAAAACAAATGGCATTGATAATTTTCTCATATTCTTATTTGTCATCTTCTGTAATAAAGTGTCAGTGATAGTCTATTGTTGAAATTTCAGTGAATTTTTGCTGCTTTGTTTTTGGATTTGAAAAGTTTGGCATATGAAATTTCTTATTTTATATGTGATATTCAAACATCTATTATTATCTAGTCTTTTTATTCTCTTAAGCTATAAATATCTGCCCCAAGTATTAAAATATGCTTAACTAAAGGTCCTATAACATTAATAACAAAAATCTATTAAATAGTAATGATAGAAGTGATTTTTATGTTGTGCATAATATTAATACCATATGTGGCAATAGTCTAAGTATTCAAATAACTCTAATAATGCCTTTCTAATAAGTGTTTCTTCTGAAATCAGCATATATAATACATTCTTAAAAATATAATTTTCAAAAGTTCCTTTGAAGCCACTCAATTATGGGTGTTTGTTAGTTGTGTTCTTTATGAGATATACCTGCAGATCCTAAGCAAGCTACATACAGAGTTTTAAAGTTTTGCATTCCTGGAGCAGCAACATCATTGACAAATTACTATGGTATCAATTTTGCAAAGGAAAAAATACACAAGAAAACTACAATTGCCATTTCTCATTGTTTAAAGTAAATAGCACTGTCTATATAAGACCTTGATAGAAAAACAATGATTATTAATTATTATTAAAATCTAACTAGTAATTATAAATTATTATGTATTATTTTATTCAATGTACAATAATAAGTGAATAGAATTATGACTATTTTTCAGATAAAAGTTTAAGAAAAAAGTTTACCATACTATTCACTCTTCTTATATACTCTATGTCTTTGCTGTTTCCATTTTCTTTACAAAGAATACTTTTTTCAAAGGAGTCTTTCCCATGCAGGCGCATAAGTGTGATTCATTGATCTCAGAAGTCATAGACTGCATTATTTCTGAAAAATTAGAAGCCCTGTTTTACTACATGAATAGTTGTCATTTATAATGAAAGAACTATAATCAAAATCTAAAATGAAAAATTATAAGATCAAACTAATCCTAAAGAGAACTGAAGATAATATTTCTTTAAATTATTTGAAGAATAATATTACAATAATTTTCTAGGCATACCCATAAAGAACACTGAAGGCTGAATATTTTCAAATTAAATTCTCAAAGGTTCTGTATTTTAATACAGTTTCACAAATCAAACCATAAAATTAATGCTTTTTAAAAAATACTGTTTATTCTCCATCCTCCAGTAAATATGTACATTTACATTTTACTACTACTTATTTCTATTTACTTAATTATCCTTTCCTTTGCAATTATTACCAAAGATACTCCTGACTCTTGTTGAAGAAAATGGAATTTCAAAAAGTTACATTATAAACCAATTCCTATCATGTACCACAGGTATTTGAGTTCCATAAAGTGTTTAATTTATAAATGGTCAAAATGAAATAAAAGGCAATCAAGTCTGCCTTTTGTAAAATGAAGTGTTTCTGAATGGCAATACTACAAATACTTTAAATGTTATTTCCTGGCCTTTTGAAATAAAAAACAATGACATTTAGAACGCAGCCAAATAGTATTACTCTGACTTCTTTTCCTGCATGTTATATTGCCAATTTGTCTTTAGCAAGAATTTCATACCTAAGGTGATATCACCAAATGTCACTGTCGATTGAAAGCCAGAGACCCTGGATTTAAGGATAAAAACCCACCTAATGAAACAAACTATTTTATTTCATTATACCATGATAAATCTTTGAGGACTCGAATCAAAGTGTAAAATATTAGCAAACAACATATACTCTAGTGTTTTCATTGGTCAAGTTTAATTTAAATGTAATGTAATCATTATTTCTTATTTTTCAACAAAGAACTACTGAACTGTTACTTCAGACCTGTTAATTAAGAATTTAAAAAATCACTTCTTCCATATAGCTCATAGACTACTAAGGGTAACAAAGCAATAACTAAATAAGTAAATCATGAGAACAATGGAGAAAATATCAAGGATAGCTATACAAAGGTGGAGTTGGATGTATTATGAAAATATCAACGCAGGGTCAGGGCTTAATTAAGGTGATTTTTAATTTATTTCGTTACCCCAAATCACTTGCGTAATACTCTCTGCCAGACACGATCCTAAATTCTTTTCAGAAACTATGTTTAATCCTCAGAACAACTTTATGAACCAGGAACTGTTATCAGGTCTACGTTAAAGAAAACCAGAAACAGCAGGAGAAATATTAAGAACTTGCCCAAGATCCACAGAGCTGGAAGGGGGCCCAGCCTCCCTTCAGCTAGTGTTGGCTGGCTCTCACCATTGTGCTGTTAACCATTGCACTGCTGTGCCTCTTTTCTTTTTCTCTCTCTCTTTAGCTTATTTATTGTAAATAATTAGAAACACTATATGAACAAGTCTTCTGATGATACTCCCAGTTCCGTCGTCCTTGCCCCCAACTTGTTGAGGGCCCTCCTCAGTGGTATTTCTGGTCCATGGGATGGGGGTTTATGAATTGTACAAGGAGTAGCCAGTTTTTTTGGGGGGAGGTTTGGGGGATTGTTTTTCTTGAGTTTTTTGAGATAGAGTCTTTCTTTAGCCCAGGTTGACCTGGAATTCACTATCCAGTCTCAGGATGGCCTAGAAATTATGAAAATCCTACTACCTCTGCCTTCTGAGTGCTGGGACATGCATGTTACTCTTGAGCAGGGCAATGTCTCTGGATATTCTCCCCCACCATGACTCTTACAATCTTTCTTCACTTATTTCTGCAAAGTTCCCTAAGTCATGGTGGGTGAGTTTTAAATCTTCTTTACTGTTGAGATCTTAGGAATCTCTGGATTTCTTCTTTGAACTATATTGGGTATCCTCAGTGCCTGTCTCCATTACCCTTTCATAGATTATCTGAGTTACTGTGGAGACAGTTCTCTTCCTCATCTTGCAACTTCCACAAAGGCTTTGTCTGGGCATTAGATGATGAGTTAGGAGTGGTTCATCTCCTGCTAGGATGTCAACCATCATCTTAGGTCCTGTTGGAGGAATTGGGTTGTCTATGGTTCTCACTGCCTTCTGAAAAATACAAACAGAATCTCCAATGGAGAGTGGATCAATATAGGCTTAATGAGACATACATTGCTAATTTGGCAAGATTCTAATGGGTATAGTCTCTCTCTCTCTCTCTCTCTCTCTCTCTCTCTCTCTCTCTCTCTCTCTCTCTCTCTCTCTCTCTCTCTGAATCTCTGGTTAGTGGGGGCTTTCCCTTGGAGCCCATATTTTTGATCTCCATAAGAATTTGCTTTGGATTCCAGTTCTAGCCTGGTGTTCTTTGTGACTGAGGCGATCGCTTAGCCTATCAGCAAGCCATTGATTACCCACCTAGGTTCTGTGCCAGTATTGCACAGAGGAGCACTTCTTGGCTTGCTAGTCTCTGATGAAGGCAGGGAGAGTGATACAGGAAATGTCAATAGTTGTGGAAATATATTCCTAAGTATTAAATCTTAGAGCCTTTTACTGTGATATTGGAGTTCTGTTCAGAAAGATGTTGCCCATCTCTTTTGTTGACTATACTTTATCCATCTCTATCTTGTAGTATGTTGTGTACTGTTTCTTTCAGCAGTTTCAAATGTACAGAAATTTTTTGAGCTTGATGATATACCATTGGTTAAGTGATTGTTGCACTTACAGGGCTACTGTAGATTTTCTCAGGAAGTTTTTTCCTACTCCTATCTCATGGAGAGTTCCTCTTATTTTTTTTTTCTTCCTGGGTTTTCAGGTTACAGGTCTTATGTTGAGGTCCCTGATCTACTTGGAGTTGATTTTTGTGCATGGTGAAAGTAGCAGGCCTATTTTCATGTTTTTACACCTGTTTATCCAATTTGTTCAGCACCATTTATTAAAGATGCTATCTTTAGACCAACAAACATTGTTGGCACCTTTGTCAAAGATGAAGTAACTGTAATTGCTTGCATTAAGAGCGGGACCTTCAATTCTATCTTAAGAATTGAAGAATCATTCTGTTTGTTTCTATGCCAGTACCATGCTGTTTTAGTTAATATGGCTTTGTAGTATGTTTTTAGGTCAGGCATGGTGATACCTCCTGAGCAAGTTTTTACTTAGAATAGTTTTAGCTATCCAAGGCCTTTTGCACTTCCAAATAAATTTTGAATTTTTTTTTCTATTTCTGTGAAGAAAGAGGCTGGGATTTTCAGCATGGCATTGAATCTGTGAATCACTTTTGAAAGGATTGCCATTTTACTACATTAATCTACCTATCCATGAGCATGGAATATCTTTCCATCTTATTTCATCCTCCTCTACTTCCCTCTTGTGCATTTTAATGTTTTCATTATACAAGTCATTCACATCCCTCGTTAATGATATTCCAAGGCATTTGATTATTTTTTGAAGCTATAGGAAATGGGGAAGTCTCTCTGATGTCTTTTTCTGTATTCATGTCTTCTGCATATAGGAACGCTACTGATTTTTGTGTGTTAAGGCTTTACTTTAATGCTGTTGGCCCACTTTGAGTTCATCTCTGTACAGGGAGAAGAATATGGATCTATTCTGTTTTTTTTTTTTTTT
>PVHP010004561.1:0-19715 GCA_004024765.1 Zapus hudsonius | reverse complement strand
GAACTCGAAAAACTAAATAATTTAAAATCAACCAGCCCTCTCACAAAATGAGTTACTGAACTCAACAGAGAATTCTCAGAAGAGGAAATACAAATGGCCTACTCTGATTTAAGAAAATGTTCAACCTCACAAATCAACAGGGAAATGCAAACCAAAACAGCAAAGAACTCACTCCAGTCATAAAGAAAATCCTTAAAAAAATCCAAGGACAATACATGCTGGTGAGGATATGAGATAAAGGAACCCTCATTCACTGCTGGTGGAATGTAAACTTGTACAGCCACTAAGGAAACCAGTATGGAGGCAAGTGAATAGGATGGATATAGAGCTACCAGTGGACCCAGCTATCATTCTACTAGGAATTTACCCTCAAGATGTCTTGCCTTCACACAGAGACATTTGCTCAACCATATTTACAGGAGCTCAATTCATAATAGCAAAGAATCAGAATCAACTCAAATGCTCATCATTGGAAGAATGGATATCAAAGTTGTGGTACATTCACTATGGAATTCTACTCAGCTGAAAGGAAAAATGATATAATGAAATTTAAAGAAAATTGGATAAACTTGGAGCAGATCATTCCTAGCAACTTCACACAAGGACAGAGAGTCAAGTGCCACATATTTTCCCTCATATGTGTTTCCTAACCATGTTAAGGCTGAACATTAAGAAAAGCTGTAGGTGAATTGAGAAAAGGGGTGTAAGGAAATAGGTGAAGGGAGGAAGGGAAGGGGGACTTATACAATAAACTAAACTAATAATGCATAGACACCATAAAATCCTAACTTTTTTGCAGTAAGTTCCTGAAGAAGTGGTGGACACCACTTGGTAAGAGGAGGCAAGAATAGAATGGGAGGAAGCATAATGCCAAGAAAAATTGCTGAGGCCTGCACCTCCCTGTCCAAGTTATTGGTTCATTCCCACATTGAGCTATTGATCAAAGAGACCTATGAGGTCCCCCAAACATGACAGACTTCTGTCAAAGCTTTTGAATACCTGTCTAAGGTCTAAGATAAGACCCTATTCACAGAGTGTCATCAAGCAACACTGAAAGATCCTGCTAGATCCAGAATGGTAACCAGCTCCCAGATGGTAGCATGTGTAGCACTGGAAGGTGTGGCATGAACTGCCAGGGGAAATTGTTCAATGATATTTGGAGAAAGCAGAGACCACTGATATCCAATATAGATGGTTGTCATGAGAATCCTGTACATATTGCTATATGGAAGAGACCAGGAAGTCAAGAAGTACTCATCTGTGCAATACACCAAACCTAGGAGGGTAATCAATGGCTTTCAGGATGGCTAAGAGATCCGCTCACTGACAAGGAATGTGTAACCAGAACTGGGATCCATGGCAAAATCCTATGGGGACTAAAAACCTGGGCTCCTAGATGAAATTCCCACCACCAGAGAGATACAGAGAGGTTACACCCATTAGAATCTTGCTAAAATGGCAATGTTAATCTCACTTAACATATACTGATCTCACCCTCTAATGAAAATTCTGTTTGTATTTTTTCAGAATGCTGTGAGAGAGTTGGTGATAACCTAATTCCACCAACAAGGACTGGATGATGGCTGACATCCGGGCAGGAGACAAACCACCCCTGGCCTTCATATAGGACCCAAATGAAACCATGAGAAAGTGAGGAGAAAAAAGGAGACCAATCACCACAGCAAGTCTGATAACCCATTAAATAGATTATCAGACTTGTCTCAATGGAGACAGTCAAAAAAGATATCCAATGAAACCCAAAGCAGAAGTCCACAGACATTTAAGATCTCATCATTAAAGCAGACTTGAAACTCACCCATCGTGACTCAGGAAACTGAGCAGAAGAGGGGGCAAATGAATGTAAGAGCCATAGTGGGGGGAGAATATCCAGAGACATTACCCTCCTCAGCAACAACACACAAAGGGGGAAGAAAAAAACTGGCTACCTCTAGTTCAGTTCATAATCCCATACCCTATGGACTGATCTAGTTTGTGAAGGAGGAGCGACCTCAGTGCCTAGGGGACAGAGAGGAGGCAAAATGGGGGTACTGTCACAAGATTTGCTCATACAATGTATATAATTAATCAGAATTAAGATATTAATAAAAAATTAGGTGGCCAGTTTTTTTTTTTTCTATTTCTTGGTCCTCTCTTCTCTTCCATTGTTCTGTTTGACTCTTTTCATACCAGTACCATGCTGTCTTCATCACTATTTTTCTGTAGTACAATTTGAGGCCGAGAAATGTGAAATTTCTGTTTGTGTTCTTTGTTCTTAGATTTGTTTTGGTATTTGTGAGATTTTTTATTTCCTTAAGGCTTCTTGGATTTTTATTTAGCAGCTTGGTGAGGAGTATCACTGGGATTTTGATGGATATTGAGTTGAATATGTATACTACTTTTGATAATGTAGCCATTTTCACCGATAGTCTGTGAATGCAGGGACATGGGAGATCTTTCTATCATTAACTATCCTCTTTTGTTTCTTTTTTCAGTGTCTTGAAGTTTTCACTGTAGATATTTTTCACACCTGTGAATAGGTTTATTCCAAAGTACTTCATGTCTTTTTGGAGTTATTTGGGAGGGAATTTTTTTTATTTTGTAGTTCATTAGTGGGAAGTTTACAAAAGCCAGAAATGCAAATGACCAATAAGTATATTTTAAAGTGTCAAAAAGCTACAAAAATGAAAAAAAAAACAGAAGAATCAATGTATCATGAGGTGCAATGGTGCATGTCTTTAATCACAACACTAGAGAAGCAAAGGTAGGTGGAGTGACCTGAGTATAAGGCTATTGCGGAGCTACAGAGTGAGTTCAAAGTCAACCTAGGCTAGAGTAGAACTTTAAAAATGTCGATAAAGCTTTTTCTATTAGGGATACTTTGAGATATAGTCTCACCCCAGTCTATCATCCCAAAAACTATGACTATCATCCCAAAAACTGATTAGAAGGTTTAGCATAATTGTGTACATCATTAATCTTAGCACAAGTGAGGTTGAGATAAGAGGATCACCATGAGTCCAAAGGCAGCTAGGGGTACATCATTTTGTGAATTATATTTGAATCACCACAGATGTCTAATGTTTTTGCAAGAAGCTTATGAATTGGCTAGTATGGCTGTATGTATTTTATACATGATAAAGACTAAGGAAAAAGGAAAAAAGAAAGTGTGAGAAAACAAAAAAGAAGAGATTCAGATCACCCTGATGTACAGTGCAACCTTGCATTGAAAAAGGCATTGATAACTAATGCTGGAAAGAGAACAGGCAAAGAATAACTCTATTTCAATATTGGGGGTGCAACCTATTACAGAAATTATAAAAATCAATGTGGAGGCTCTCAAATTAGAAATATATCTGTCATATAACACATCTATACCAACCAATCCAGAGCTTCAACTGTTGGATAAACTGTCCCCAGTAATACCTTTTGGAGGCTTAAGTTGCATGCTCAATCTTAATTAAAAACATCTCAGACTATGAGAGACACACATTCACATTAAAACCACCACAAGGTGGGAAACCCAAACTCAGCCTCAAACTGCATGTTTTCATTCACATGCATATAATAGCCTGTGAATATGAGCATGCATGTGTATATCCTGATTTAAATGTTATACAATATTTTAAGACATCACATGTTACCCAGAGAATACATGTACAATTATGTTTTTATGCATCCATTAAACGTATTTCAATTTTTTTAAAGAAAATAGGAAAGTGAGAATTATACGGAGACTCCTGTGTTTGGTGAAGAGTATGGGCAAAGCAAGGGTAAGGTTTGTTATTTTTATTCAGAGACAAATCAGGAGCCAATGGAGAGATCTGGGTATGAGGATTATTGTATGTTTTTACTGAGATGTGTACTGTAGGAAAGTAGTAACAGTGATGAGAAATTACTGTTCCTGGGATCAGGTAAAAATGTACAAGACAATGAAAAGGAATCAGAGTCTGGTAGATTTGAAATCTGGACAACATAATTTTTGGGTGGTATGTATATGCAGAGGATCTTGGAGTAAACCAGGCAGACATGGACATTGGCCCAAATAAGCAAAATGTGCAAGTGTTATTAACTGAGATGGTAAGCATGTAGTGGAAAAGGTTTATGAGTGAAAGCAATGTTAGATGGGCTGAATTCAATGTCTATTTGACATCTAAGAAGAGAAGGGTGGGCTACAAGATTCTAAAATTGAGAGGAAATGATCCATGGTGAGATCTTTGCTTGGAGTCACCAGTGTACTAATAACCTAAAATATGAAGTTTTAAGATTAAATTGTCAAATTAGTATCAAGATTGATATTTGTGGTTTATCAGTTATATTCTGAATATAAAATGTCATGCATGACATAGAAAGCAGGTTAATGAAATAATCAAACCTAAACAGTTTTCTGTTATAATCTCTTATTTCTAACATGTAGTAAATTACAGTATATAAAAGGCTAAGCTACATGACACAGCATAATTAATCTGGGAACTGGTTTATATTTTCTCAACTTGTTAAAGTTTCAATATTATGATGATATACTCAAAACATACATAATCCAATTCATCTAGAACCTATAAATGATCATCTCTGAAAGATTTTCTTTTGTTTTATTTCTGAGGCAGGTTTCTGGACTTCTATCCCAGGCTGACCAGGTATTCACAATGCAGTCTCCAGGTGACCTAAAACTCAGCAATCCTACTACCTCTGCCTCCACAGTTGTGGGGTTAAAAGTGTGTGCCACTACACGAGGCAGAAGATTTTTTGAATTATGTTTGAGTCAACAAAGATGACTAATGTTTTTGCAAGAAGATTATGAATTGACTAGTTTGGTAGTGTGTATATTTTATGTCATAAAGAGCAAGGGAAAAAGAAAATGAAAGAAAACGAAAAAGAAGAAAGAAGAGGAGAGGAATGAGAGAAGTATTTAATAGGCAGGAAGGGAAATAAATAGAGGAAGGAAAGGGGGAAGACAGGAAAGGAAAGAGCCAATCTGTCCAAAGTCTGTGTCTAGACATTGAGTGGCAAGTTTTGCAAGGAGTACCTTGATTCTCCACTCACCAAAGATCCGCCATGTGAGCAGTGATCACAGCAACGCATGCTTCCTGCACATCTGACACAGGGGCTCAGCTAGGCTTGCTATTTAATTGACCCTCAGAATTAGGCTTTGTTAGAGTTGATTTTGTAAGGGAATTTGGCTATGGAAGCTCATGAAAAGCAGATGGATTCTGGGAAGAAATTAAGTGTCTGCTGGTAGGAGGGTGATGGGTTGTTTCATTAATAAAATGTGAACAGCAGGAGGATGTTAATGAGTAGACACCCCAGAAATTGCATACCAAATTTGTTCCACGAGGAAAAAATTGAATATGTTAACAAGCAGAGGCATTTTACAAAGGGAAATGCCAAAATGGGAAACATAATTACTTAACATTATATGGTTGTTACAAAAGTAAAGCATTCTGTAAAGTATGCAACTTGTAGTTTGAAGATACATAAAAATGTAAGTAACTAATGTTACTTAACATCTCACTATTTGCATTTATTTTTTCTTTGCTTGAGTATGCATTTAAGATGTGCATGCATGTGTGAATGCATTATTGTGTGCATGTCTGTGTGTGTGTGCATGCATGCATGTATATATGTGTGTAGCAGCAAGTGACCTATATTATGGGTCTTCATTTGCTTTCCACCTGCTCTTTAAGGCAGGATTTCTCCTTAAACCCAGTGCTTACCGATTTGGCTAGATTATCTAGCCAGTAGGACCCAGGGATTCCCTGTCTCTGCCTCCCCAGCAATGAAATTACAGATATATAACAAAATTCCAAACGTTATACCCTAATGCTACAGATCAAAACTCAGGCACTCAGGGTTGCGTGACAAGCACTTTTCCCACTAAGTTATTTCTCCAGCCCCATTATCACCCTTTTAAGACTTGAAAATATTCATCATAATAATGAAGTTCATGATACAGGTTGTTTTTACTTACATAGCATACTTCTCATTTTATTTGCTAAAATATTAATATCACAAAATATCTCATATGCATACTTTTGTAAAAGTAGAAATTATAGGGAAACCAAAATATAAACATTTAAAACCATCACAATCTCACCATTAAGGGATTTTCCCTATCAACTCTCCTTCTCAGGATTTTCCTCTGAATCTAGAATGGGCTGCACAACCTAAAATGAAGTTCCAGAATGTAGAAACACAAGGAGACAATGGAGTACGTTAAATAGGACAACAATAATTATCCATGAAGTGGCACAAGTATGAGGGTCTATTTTTTCCTGAGTTTTGAATTTTCATATTGTGCATTAAGTCAGTAGGATACTGTGAAAGTAAGTTTTCAGATGTTTCAACAGTTACTTTCATCATTTGTGTTGTTACTTAGTGAAGGAAGCTGTCAGGTATTTTCTCCATGTCCAGCAGCATTCTGGAATCCCAGCTGTTGGGCTGTTATTCTCTTCCCTGCGACAGAATCAGTCATGCAGACAATCTATGGTGCACTGCCATATGTGGGGATAGGGCTCTGATTGCCACATGTCCCCTGACAGCCTAATGCAGGAAGTAGGAGCTTCCCTGGATGAGTGACATTCAATTATCCCAGAAAGACATTCTTAAAGGACCCCATGATACAAAGATAAATCACCTTGGCTGACAGCTCCATTACAGAGCAGACATGTGAAGAAGAGAAGTCACCCACTGGGCTCAAGGTATTCTCTCAGCCACTCCCCATGCAATTGCGGCTTCTGGTTGAGAAGAGCCTTAGCCAGATGATTTGGGCAAGGCCCAAGAGTCACATCATAAGAGGATTAGATTTTCCTCCACAATATAAAGCACTGTTCCTGACATCAATTACTTGCTAAATAACCCTTGAGAAGTTCCTGACAAGTAAATGCAGTGATAATTTTTATGAGTTGACTAGGCTATACAAAGCTATTTCCCCTTCCCCATACCCTAGCCCTCAGACAATAATCTAGAAGAAGTCTTAGTTCTCACTTAAGATTTTACACTTCACTTGCCACAATTCATATCTGTCACATTCTTTTATTTCTATCCATTATCATCATTACTGGCACTTGGCAGACATTGAATAAATATTTGAGAATAAATTCATGTAAAGTAGGAATCCCCATAGACAAACATTGCCTACCACATGCCCTTTCACACATCGCAAAGACTCCCCATAACATGTGTGTGTGTGTGTGTGTGTGTGTGTGTGTGTGTGTGTTTTCTGTCTGTTGATGCTTCAGGAAGAAGTAAATACCATGTATTAGACTGTAACTCCCCCTTCTTCCATTTCCACTATGTCTTTCCCCTAGCAGTAGAAAAATGGGACTATTGCTTTTGTAAAGGAGGATACTAATAGTGTTACAATTTTCGGGCTTTTATAATATTCAAATTAGACACAGAAAATAAAAAAAAAGTGGACTTAGTTGTATTTTAAAGCTCTATAAAGTTATTATTTGGCTTTGACTCATGGATGCTAAACACTTAGGACATGTCTATTATCTTAGAGAAAAGTATCATTTCTTTCATTGTAGGAAAGGTAGCAAAGTGTAGGAGCCCTCCTTTTCAAATTCATTCTTTGAACTTCATACCAACCTAAAAAACAGGTCAAAGAGGTCAAAAACTTCTAAAGAGATTCCTCTTTTCTATGCAATAATGATAATAGGCCTAGCCACTTTCTTGGTGATCGAATGTTCTCTATATCATTCTCCTCAAAGGGTACTCAGCACCCCTAGTCATTGGACAGAGTTCTATTACCTTCAGTATTGGAGACTGGTACACAGGGAAGAATTGTATGAAATTGCCCATAATATTAGCAGGTTTTAAAAAATATTGTACCTTCAATAATATGAAATTGTATTCCATGTATCATAATACACACAATGCCATGAAGGGCTACCTTTAAATTTTTGAAAAATATTCCAATTCACATTTTGATTCCAGTAAAAGGATATGTAATGAAAATGTCAAGAGAGGTTATTAAATGGTTTAGGCACATTTTCAATTCCTGTGTTGCATTTTTAATACTTACATTAAAAGTGAATACTGTAGGGACTGTTTCTCTCTCCTAGGGAAATGACATGTTCCTGAGGTTCGGCTTTAATATAAGTAAAGGCTTTAAAGAGACATCTCCTTAATTATGCATTAATATAAATGCTGAATAAGAGATGTTCGATAGTGAAGTGAGCCTCTTATCAATTATGACTTAGTCATTCTATTCATATTTGGCTCTTCTTGCTGGTTTTTTGGATCACTGAAGTTGGGCAGATGAGAGAAAATAAATTACATCAGCTGATTTCTTGGGAATTTTAAAAGAAATTGATGTTTGCATTGTAATAAGTCATTGATAAAATGTGAAGCAGATGCTGCTTGTAAAGAATTGTGCTGTTTTATCACATGATGCATCAAAAACTGTAGGTAGAAGTCACATACACACAATCACTACAACGATATAGTAAAACATAATAATACAAAAATATCCTGTAGAAAAGTCTTCAAATATTTATGTAAAGATAGAAGTCTAATTAAAGAAAGCTAATTGAAAATATCTCAAGAACTCATAATCACCCTAGTTACAATTATAGACAAACTTCTTTATAGACTGACATACTGATCAGAGATTTAGCATATAGCTACTTTATGCTTTTAATGCTACATCATGACAGTGAAACTTGTGATATGTGCTTTCTGACTACCCTCACACTTATAGAGAAATTTTTTAAATGTGTAAACAAGTAAAGAATCATACATAACACAAAAAAGTTTGAAACATTAGTGATTCCACTGAGGACATTGGAGAGGAATTCCACCATTTTCCTTTATAAGGTAATTCATGGATTCTGAGATTATAACATGGAAATTAGTAATTTTAAGAGGTAAATTATTTTTCCATATATGCTCAAATTTCTGAGGAGACTCCATATGTTTGCAGGGCCACAGTTTAAAGGATACAGTAAGGAAAAAGGAGAAACTCAGTAAAACCTAGAGATAGTGGAAGACTCAGCTTCCTGAGATCAAAGGAAATCAATTGAGAAAGGGAACATGAAAAGTTAATATGTACTGAAACAGAAGGATACTTACCTTCTTATTAGAAATCTTTATCTACTTTCTGGACATCCATGGACTCCTGCATTATGTGTAAACACAAAAAAGAGCAATATGGATAACACAGAGGTTACAATTTCTATAGAATTTGGTAAGATTATTGTGGTAGTTTGAATATGATAATATTAATGTATGGCCCCATAGACTCAGGTGTTTTAATGAATATATTTATTATGAATAAGTATATGCATTGTATTAGCAAATCTTGTGAAGGTGTCCCCATTTCCCTCCTTTCTGTCCCCTACCCAGTGGGGTCCCTCCTCGGTTCACATACTGGATCTGTCCATAGGTTAGGGGTTATGAACTGCACTAGAGGTAGCCAGTTTTTTCCCCCCTTTGTGCATTGTTTCTGGGGGTGGGGGTGATGTCGCTGGACATTCTCCCCCAACATGGCTCTTTAAGCTTGTATCTTGGGTCTCTGGATGCCCAGCCGGAAGAAGTATCATTGAGGTTGGATCCCGAGGTCTATGAGTAAGGTGTGTTCAGGGAAAATTGGAATTCCAGCCCAAAATTGATTGAAGATTAGTAGTTCTAGCTCTGAATTAATGCTTGCTTGTGATGCTGGTTGTTGATAGTGTCCCTTTGCTTGTAAATATAAAAGGAAATGAGCTTATTCTTCTGTTGGTTGAGTTTCCCCGGACTCTGTATGACTGATATACATATTCTTCCTCCCATAAACTGTGTATTTGGATGTTTGTCTCAGAAATATGGAGCTGACTAAACCAGCTTATTTGGTATCCCAGAGATGAGGTGTTGCTGCTGATGAATCTGACCCTGTGGATTTGGGTCTTTGGATCATGTTTGCTGCAGGAATGAGGATGGGCTTCAGAAACCTCAATGTGTATATTCTGTGAGAGTGTGAAAATGAAGAGTGCAAAGATAATCGTGTTGGCTTGTGATCTTTCAAAGGGGGAGGAGAGACTGCAGAGAATGTTTTTGGAACTGGGATACTGGCATAAGGGTTGACTGTATTCTTCTGCCAAAGCCCTAAAAAATTGATAAAGGTTGAATTTAATACTAATGGACTGGTAGTGTGCTTGGTGGAGGGTATAGAACTAAATACTGTAGGATTTAAAGTTGGAAAAAAATTCAAGCAATTTTAAAGGTATAGGCATGGATACTGGTTTTAGGTTGTTAAGGTTGATGTTGTTAAACAGACTACTACCATTAAAGGTGGGCCAACTGTTTTACATTGTAATGATGGAAAATATCATAGGGTTTGTACATCCAGGAAAGGCTATATAAGTAGGATTGAAATTCTTTTGTAAGGAAATGACTGAAAGGTCAACATTTCTTTCCTTCCTGGATTAAAAATTGGATGTGCCACTGAATACCTAGTATTGATTTTGGAAGCATTAAAAATGCATGGAAGTGGGTTTAAAAGTGCACATGATTCCAAGACCCATTACTGATATGCAGCATTGTGAAGCAGGGCGATGTCCCTCTATTGAAGACCAAAGAGCTCATTTTTTTGGAGCTGAAGATGGACTGCGGTTTACAATGGAGAACCAAATATGTTTTGGATATACCAGCACTGTGCAATGACTGCCATGATGAAACAGTGGCTTGTGATGAAAGTTTTGCCCAGGCTACTCAGTACAATTTGTTAGATGGGATTGAAAATCCAGACACTGTCATCACTGGTTATGAATGTTGGATTTAAAGTGCAGATGCTTGATGTTTACCTGACAGTTATTTATTTTGTATTTATCCAGTTTCTCCTTGTTGTCTCATGTCAATGTACATGTTGACTCTGTTACGTTGTATATTGGAAGTATGTAACTTGTTTTGATTTCTCAGTACTCACAGTTAAGAGATGATCTTAAATCTCAGATGAGACTTTGGACTTTTAAACAGTCTTAAAAATGGTAAGTACACTTTAAACATGGTATATTTTTAAACTTTGGATATAAGTAATAGTCAATTCAATTCTTTGGAATAGGCTAATAACTAAGTATTAAATCTGAGTCTTAAGGGCTGGAGAGATGGCTCAGCGGCTAAGGCACTTGCCTCCAGTGCCTAAGACCCCCGGTTCAATTCCACAGGACCCATATAAGACAGACCCACAAGGTGGTGGTCGTGGTTTGCTCTCTCTCTCTCTCTCTCTCTCTCTCTCTCTCTCTCTCTCTCTTTCTCTCTCTCTCTCTCTCTCTCTGTATCTCTCTGCTTAAAAAATGAATAAATAAAATATTTTTTAAAAATCTGAGTCTTAATAACTAAGTGTTAAATCTGAGTAGGCTTGGTTTAAAATGAAATTATCAACTATGTAAATTTTATTCTTTGTTTTCATTAATTTCACTAGGCTCAGTTTCAGTCTCGGCAATCCTCCTGCCTCAGTGTCTCTGGTCCTGGAATTATAGTCATGAGTCACTACACCTGGTTTTGGAACAAACATTTAAGAGAAAATCTGAAAACAATCTTCACAAGGGCCATTTTATTCTTTAAAGATAAACAAGAACCATTAACTTCATCTCTATTTGGGCAGCATTTCCATCTTTATAGGTCACAACTTTGCCCTAGATGAATCTCCCAAGGTCTAGAGGAGGAGGAAGGACACAGCTAATAGTTGAGAATCAATGTGTTTATTCTAGACCTTTTCTGAATTCCAGGACTTGTGGAAATACAACTTGTTTCTTAGTTCAGCCTACCAATTTATGAACTGGTTTAAAATAATTTTATCCATTTATTTATGTGTGTATGTGCATGTGTACACACATGCCAGGGTCTCCTTCCACTACAAATGAACACCAGGCCTATGTGCCACTTTGTGTTCAGATTTATATGTATGCTCTGAAATAAAATCTGGGCCAGCAGGCTTTTCAAACAATTGTTTTAAACTGCAACAACATCTCTCCAGTCCCTATTTTTTCTTATACTTTACATAACTTGAAGGTTGATATGGAAGAAAGGAAAGTGTTTTATTACATATTAGCCTAAAATCTAAATATAGTCAGTAGTCTGTTATTAGCTCGTAAATATTTTAGCTTATACCATTTAAAACCTGAGTTCTCTGAAGGATAGCATACATTATATTGAAAGTTTATTGGAAGAAAATAATTATAATGGTGTTTTCATTGATTAATATAAAAATTTCCATCTGTGTATCTTTATTATATGCAAAGATTTTAATTTTGACAATAATTTATAAAGAGGGAATTTTTGTCTGTAAAATTTGTTGAAAATAATTGGTAATAATTGGTGGTTAGAAAATCAATGTATGTCCCCCATAGACTCAGGGAATTTTGATTAAGTTTAGGCTACCTGCCTAAGTTTCCAATAGGCTTCTGATGGAGATGCCACTAAAGGCAGATCTCATAATCATTCATTATGGTAGGTTTAGAGTGAGTTTGATCTCTGGCTGCTTGTTTCCTGACTGTTTGATGGTGACTCTCAGCTATGTATCTATGGAAGTAAGCCAACTTCTTCTGCCATTGATAGTGCTTTCCCTGAATTCTATAAACCGGAAAGAAACCCTTTCCTCTCATAGGCTGCTTCTGGTCAGATGTTTTTCCCAGCAATGAGAAATTAATTTTATCACACACACACACACACACACACACACACACACAGGTTCACACTCTGCTGAATATCATAATATCATATTTATATGAAGAATGACCATATGCGTGTTTTGTGTGTGTGTCTGTGTGTGTGTTTTTCAATGACAATTTTATATAGAAATTCATGTTCTACATTGAGGAGAAAGTAAATACTAATATGACTTCTTGATATAAATAAAAATGCATAAAATTATATTTACTCCTACTCTTAATGCTTCCTACAAAGTATCTGTCATAATTCATAATAACATTTCTGTAGTCATTTACAGTCTATTTTCCAAAATAAACTTGTAAAAAGTACTTTCTACTTTATTTACTGTTGTAAGCAGTGTCCAGCTCAGTGTTTGACTCACATTTTTAAAAGTTTGCTTTTAAAAGACTTTTAAAAGACTCACACTTTTAGCTGTTCCTATCAAGGAGGATATAAGTGGACTGAACATATTTCCCTCTCCTGAATCTCTTTGGGTCCAACGAGGAAAATATAATTATATTTGAAAAGTATAAGGATATAAAGCACAGATTATACCTTTGTCTCTGAATATGCTCCTCTTTTCATTTTTTTTCTCCTCAGAATTTCATATACCTTTATGTACCATGTGCTTCTCTGTCCCCAGTCCCCTGTGCATTTTTACCATATCACCATGAGGGCCACGTTTTCCTACTGTTCATATTTGCCTTCTCCTTGGAAAGCTTATCTTGCCATTTTCTGCTGTCAAAATCTTGAGGTTCTATATGAAAACATCACCTGCTCTTTCTAGTGAAAGATAATCTTCCCACCTGACACCAAACCTCACATTTGCACCACAGTGCTCAGTGCTGAGGCATCAGTTTGTTCTAAGTGCCTCTCTCCTTAGTGGAATCCAGAACACCTTTGTTCTAGGAGCTTCTTTCCCTCAGCTCCTGGGGCAAAGAACATGTCTATTAATGTTCATTAAATGGAATATTGTATCTTTATTTACATTGTGACATAAAGAAAGTTTATGTATACTTCCAGTGTCAGAATCATGAAGTCCTGTCAATAGTTGAGATGACAACTAGCATGATCACTAGCTTGTCATGTCAGTCATTTTTAAAAATGCATGATGTAGCAGTTATTTTTGGGAAAATGTTGACTGGACCAGGATAGTTTACCATAATGGATGTACACGAGATGACAAAACTTTATTCTTAGTATTCCCTATATATATTGGAAATGATATTTAAGTTAAATGAACTATGACAATGAAGTAATATGCTTAAACAATGGGTATATTTTTATCCTATGCTAGAAAGCCTCTTGCCAATATATTTACCATGTTTCAACTTTGAACAAAGTACAATAAATTTCTAATGCTTAAAAATCAAATGCCTACCCATGTTAGTTACTGACATAAAAAGTTACTAGGAGTGATAGCCAAACAAAGGCATGTGATGAAATGTTTTTAAACTCTGTAGATTTGTTCTAGTGTGCAGAGATAATTTTGGGATAGTGGAAGATCTGCTACATCTCATTTTACTGGCCATCTCGTTCTAAGATAGGTGAATTACCTCTTTCTTACAATTTGTTGCTTCCTTATTACACTATGGTCTCCCTTCTTTGTCTATTGTGTTACTCATAACTCTCTACTCCTTAAGTAATAAACCATTCAGAGTCTCCCAATGGTCAATCCTCAATTGGATAACTTTGGAAGTTATATTAAAATTTTCAATCAACATAAGCACAAGTTCCAGGAGTGGCTTAATTATTATGCAAACACTGGGGAAATCTGACTCAACACATCTTAAATAATTGGTGACGTATATTAACTGTTGACTGAGTGCAAGTTCAAAAAACAAATTACTAAATTGTCATACATAAAGACAGAATTATGTTTCTTATTAGCAGAGGTACAGGATGCTCTTATTCCAAATACAGAAACTATTCTTCTGTCAAGGTAGACAAAGGTATGTGAACACATAAAGCTGAACTCAACATGAATTCGAATCAAAAGTGACAAGAGTTTATTAAGGCTCTGACTAAATGCTCCATGAGCATTTCTGAGAAATATGAAAGCCTCAGAGTGTTAAAAAAAATTTGCCTTCTCAGGATAGTGCAAATTCATCTTTAGAAAGAATAATAGGGTACAATATGTTGTCTTTGAAGCTTTTATAACAAAGTCATTATTTTTCCCAATTACTCCATTTACAGTGGTTCCTTTCCCTACAAGTGCCATTCTTAGAGAGTAGCTTACCAACTTGTAGGGACTCTTGATAGTACATAGTATTTACAAGGTCAAAGCCATTGTCACAGTGTCAAGCTGATATCTGAATTTTTATAAAAGTGACATTTATAGCACCAAGGATAAAAAACAATAATGGATCAATGATGGATGGTATTTCCTAAAATTGAATAAAAGCAGCAGTACGGCATTAAGTTGGCTTAAGCCATTATTATCCTGACTACTATACTCTCACAGAGAAACATCCATTTTCACAGGAAATTGAAGTAGTTTTAATTATTAAATTTATTAAACTACTAATTACTTAACTTTGGACTCTTGGGTACTGACTATTTTATTAAACCAATTGTGTTAGGTGTATATCATACATTTAATGAGACAAAAAATTCATACAATTTTAATAAATAATGTGAAATTCATTTAGACTTTGTTATTCTAATATGGTTTATTAAAATAGAGAAGTGAAAATAGTTTCATGAAGGAATGTTCTTATGGGCACTGATTAAAAGATTGGAGAAAGTGAGTTTATCAATTACAGATTTACCTTAGCCGTGGCTATAAAATATTTTGGAGAGGCACTAGAGAATCTGAGACAAAAGAAATCACAGTCCCTGAATAAAGAATGGATTGCCTCTAGGCAATGCCATATTCCTTTATCTGTGGTCTGCAAAATTGAATGTAAACGTAACTGAGAAAAAATAAGATGCTCAAAATTGATGCCAGGGTATGATAATGTACTAGTGACTTTCTGCTTGCTTTGACAGAGATAATACTTGACGAGAAGCAAGTTAAAGAAGGAGAATATAATTCTGCTTACAGTTTTAAAGGACACAGTCCCTTGTGGTAGGGAAGGCTGGCTACACTTTAGCCAATCTCATTTACATGCAATGTCTGACATTCAGACCATGGAATGGGGCTGCCCACAATTAGGGTGGATCCTCCTTCTTTAACTTAGTCTAGAAAAATCCCTCACAGACATGCTAAAGGTGTTCTTTTCATGGATATTCTAAGATTTGTCAAGTTGACAGTAGAGATTAACTGTCACAGATAAGTAGCTCAGCTATAAATGGATGAAAAGTCAAGGAAAGAAGCAGAGAGGTAGGTAAGATGCAGAGATATTTATATATCTTAAGACTCTAAAGTTATGCTAATGTTGACCTGAGGTCCAAAGAATACCTCAGCTTGAAACCCACCAATGTCACAAGCTTTTCAAGAAGACAGAACAAGAGCCACTTGGGAAGGATGTCATCCCCTGAGCTTATAACAGGTGACAAGTTAGCTGTGCAGGTTCCTTGGAATCTATGTTCTTGGTCAGAACAGCCAAGTGATGAATTTTCATTTTTATCCATTCTAAATATGGGGCTGACATTCAGCCTCGTTTTTGTAACCCTCTGAGAGGCATTTTCCCTCAGATTCTCCACTTCCCCCTTACACTTACCAGTGTCTTGTTTGCTCTTGGGTTTAGTTAGGAATATTCTCATTCTTACCTTTTTCCCCCCCTCCATGGTTCATTAATTTTTCCTTGCAGTTCAGTATTTTCTGATTCTAATTACAAGAAACAGTCTCCCAAAAGGAAAAGAATGAGGAATGTAGTTGTGAGCCTCATTCTTTCACAGACATGTCCAGCATGCACAAGTTAGAGGACTCTGTTTTCTTGTGTTCCAAAGCATCCCGTTTGCAATGCAAAGTCATCCAATGTACTGCTAGCTTCAATTAAAATGCCTTGGAGAGATGACATAATGAAATTTAAAGAAAAATGGATGGACGTGGAGCAGATCATTCTTAGCGACCACACACATGAGCAGACAGTCAAGTACTGAATATGCTTCCTCATGTGTGGTTCCTAACCATGCTAACCCCCTGAACATTAAGAAAATCTATCAGTGAACGGAGAACTGTAAAAGGGAATAGAAAGAATTGGGGGTGGTAATGGAGGGTTGGGGGACTCATACAGTAAACTCATACAGTAAAAATGAATTGACACCATGAAACTCTCACTTTTATACAGTAAGCTCCTGAGAAAGCTGAGGGCACCACCTGGTACTAGGGGCCTTGAATAGAATGGGAGGAAGCCTATCCTCAAGAATAATAATTGCTCAGACCTGCATCCCCCTGTCCCAGTTATTGGTTCCTTCCCATTATGAGCTGTTAATCAGAGACCCATGAGGTCCCCAAAATGTGACAGACTTCTGTCAAAGCTCTTGAATACCTACCCCAGGTCTAAGATAAGACCCTATTGCTGAAGAAATCACTAAATGTCATCAAACAATACCAAGAGATCCTGCTAGATCCAGAATGGTAGCCAGCTCCCAGATGGTAGCATGTGTAGCACTGGCAGGTGTTGCATGAGCTGCCAGGGGAAATTGGTCAATGATATGTGGAGAAAGCAGAGACCACAGATGTGAAATAAAGACAGTTGTCACAAGAATGCTGAGCACATGACTATATGGAAGAGACCAGCAAGTCAAGTCCAGTTTGTGCCTCAGGTATGTGTCCTTCAATGACTTGACAAGCATTATATGCTTTATGATGGATCACACTTCATGGCCCCCTCCATCTTGAAGGATTGAGTAGTGCCAGTCTTTAATGACAGATTTCATTTTATTAAATGACTGAAAGTTCTTGCTAAGAATTTCTGATTCATTATCTGGCTTCATCCCAGAACTCCACTGAAATCCATTCTTACAAATGGTAATTTTTGTCATTGTAGCACTGCTTATCCCTTTTTCTGTCTCAGGGTTCATGACAATGTTAAGCACTGATCTGGAGACCACATAGACTCCTCTTTCCAGCTTAATTCTGTTCCTTCTTACTTTTTCTCTTTTCTCTCTTTGCCTGGTTGATCTCACACAGTCTCTACACTTATAGATGAGGTGACCTCTATCTCTGCCCTCCCCGGCAGGATATTTGTGCATATATATGCCATATTTCCTCTAGACCACTTAAAAACATGTCAAATCAATACTCAGGAAAAATTATCCCCTGACTTCTCCTCCTTGCATTCATCCCAAACCTAGTCTAGATTTTGTGTTCCTAATTAAAGTGTTCTCCGTTGTCAACCCTAGTACCACAGAAAGAGGACAGTAATCCTCAGCAAACCCTGTGCAACTTCTGCTCACAACCCCTTAAGACTTGACAATAGCTAACTAACTGTCCAATGTCTATTTTTCCTAATCTAGACTATGGTTGCCTTCTGATTGGTCACAGCAGCAGCATTCTGGCTGGTCTCCCCATAGAACACTGTGCCTGTGTGATGAAAGGAAACGTCAACAGATGAACCTGTTATTGGGCTGGAAAGATTACTCAGTGGTTAAGGCGCTTGGCTGCAAAACCTAACACCTCTGTTCAATTCCCCAGTATGCATGTAAAGCCAGATACACAAAGTGGCACATGCATCTGGAGTTTGTTTGCAGCAGCTGGGGGCCCTCATACACTCATTCTCTCTGTCTGTCTCCCTTGTCTCTATCTCTGTCTGCTTGAAAATATTATAAAAGGAAAAGTAGGTGTAGAGCAACTCTCTATTCCTAAATGAGATGCTTACTGCCAAGAAAATATTTGTCATTTGATTGATTTACAAAGTACACTGGGCTTCTTTTCATCAACTACATTTTTATAGGAAAGAAACGATAAGCAATTTACTACTCAGACTTGAATGTTTGACACATATGTTCTTGAAAGTAAGCCTACCACCACTTTCAGAAAAACAATGAGTAGGACAATCTGTGCCAGTGACAGTACTTAAGAGTTTCAATGACAATTAAAACTTTGCAACAATTGTATTAACCAGTATGAACTTGAAATTTTTCAATATTTAAGACCTATGATGAAACATTTTACTGTTCATGTTTATCTCATCAAGGAACACCTCCACATCGGTACATCCCAAATGACCTGAAAAGAAATAATATTTTCCACCTGACAAGTACATGCTATTGCTAACTCTGTTTAAAGTAGTGACAAATATGACAATTTATTTCTTTTGTGTTGTTTCATATTTCACATTGTAACTTAACATTTAAAAAAAACCTACCAAATGTGAAGGCTGTTATACTACTAAATGAAGACTACTTCTCAACTTGGTGTCACTGAAAAATGGGATTTCTTGTTACAAAAAAGTCTTTTGTGTTGAGTTGAATGTAGAAAAAACTATGGGAATAGAGATGTCTTCTATTCAAATGGACATAATAGAGATTTGAATAATTTTAATTAAATGCCACTTAATATTAATCATTCTTTGTTTTGGAAGATTACATTTTGCTTTGTAAAATGTTATTTATATTAACATTTAATGAGATTATTAGCATTTCAAATGAATTAAAATTTAAATTATTTAAAAATTCTCTGTTTCTCATATCTAATGGAGTAAGTAATCAGATGTACATTTCAGACAAAAATGTACTTTGTTGTCCTGAATAAGAATAAAAAGAAGAGTGAAGAAACAGAAAAAATTCAAAAGTTTGTCACATAACATGCATAATATATAATGTAATACTGATCAAAAACTTGTTCATTGTTAAATGAGAGAATATGCGAATCCCAACTCATCTTTTATGAAATGGAATACCAAAAATGATTTGGTTATATGGAAATATTTTTTCTCAATTTTGTTTTATTATCTTTAAAATAAACTACTTTAGATACTTTAAAAAATGTTCTTTTCCTTATTCCACTCAGTGAGGGGGAACCTTTGATTGGAAATGGGGATTTAGGGCAAGATGCACCGGATCCCATACTCTTGGGCACCCAAGAAAAGACGCACTATATGAACGTCTGACAGGGAGGATACTAAAAATAGAAACTAGGAAATCCAGAATGGTCTATATCTGTTAGCCTATACTGTTCTAACTCTCCAATGGAGATT